>CAJQZM010013672.1:0-57170 GCA_907164665.1 Colias nastes
GATATTGAAATCGTTGATGAGTAACTTTACGTATGAATATAATATATGTTTTGCATTTATGAGATTAGGATCTGAAGGAACATTAAATACGTACATAATATGGAATCCGTTTAAAACCATGACTTTGTAAATATCTTACGTACTGAATTATTTGCTGCGACTGAGTGTTGTTGTTTGATATAGAAACTGTAATACTTAAGTTTTATTTTTAGTGATAAAATAAACAAAATATAAAAAAATTATAATGTTGTGTTTTTTGATCTGGCGTAGTACAGCACTGAGCACCTCCCTTCAACTATACTTTCACAAGCACTGTCTACTATTTCGATTGGATTCACTTTCTAATAACATTTTAATAACTTCTCTTACAGTATCTTTCTTGTTTCTTGATCTATTTATACAAAACTAGTAACTATAACCAAGCAGCTCCTTTCTACAATACAGCATTGACCTCGATCTATTTTCTGGTAAGTTGTATTTATTAAGCGATTTCAACATGCTGCGCAAAAATTTAAAGAATTTATTTGCACAAAAATGGTATTTATTTTCATTTGTTCAAGAAAATTGCTAAAGTTCATTTGTATCATAAATAATGCATAAAATCTCAAAAATCTAGATTCTGAAATGGGTGGCGTTGTTGTTTCTTTTCGATACTATTTCATAAGCTTCTGAGTCACATTTTAAGAGCATGCTTCATATCATTATATGTTTATCATTTCTTTAATATACGTTTTCATTTTACAGTGAGGACTACTACGGAGACGTGGACCTCAAGGCGTTGAAGAAGATGGGATTCTGAATGTCAAGGAGCGACTCAAAGGACAGACTGAAGTTCAATCTTTTTGATTTAGTATAATTTTGAGCCTCTTCAGAGCGTTAGAGCTTTTATTTAACATTAAACGAAAATAATGTTGAACGTTTTTAATGCCAGAATACTACAGAATTGGGTGTCACCCATTTATGAATAGTCATACCACTGAAAATATTTATTGTTTAAAGTTTACTGTTCTTTCAAGAATTAAAAGATTTGGTAGCTAACGGAAAGTCTGTCTGAAGAGGCGCTCAGGGTGGCTCCAAATAAGATTTTCGCATATATTAAGTTACAATTTTTTGACAAAGAATTAAATATCGAAATGATGATTTAACTGTTGCCAAAAAATTGTTGGAATCTATAAGTCTTTGACATGGTACCGTTTTCTCTGGTGCTTTGTTGAAACAAATTTAGTCATACTTAATAGTTATAAGTTAGATTTAGTTACCGTCTTTATTACTTTTTGTAAATAAAGTAATGACAAATCAATATTTGTTTTCTTTAACCTTTTTACTTGGGTAGTTGGGAGCAGCATGTTTGCATGTTAAATGAAATACAAATATACATAAGCTTTAATTTTATTAATGCTGACACAAAATTCGAAAGAGTTTACATCTCCTTGGTAGTGTATTATAAAATTTTAAACATAATCAGATAAAGATAATAACCTTAGTATACACTGAGTTTTACACTGGTATCATTCATCATTGATATAAATAAATACAGCGCATATAATAAACTGGTTAAATGCATTCTAGACCAACATTTTTTATTGGAAACGTAAGAGAAAGATCCAGGTTAATCAATTATGGCGTGGTATACACTTCCTTGTAAACATGCTACCAAGTATGGAATAATGGAAATTGTGTTCTACTGCTGAGAATAACCAGTGTTAATGTGTGCTATTTGCCCGAGTTGGAGCTGTTTTATAGCTTCTTGGCGAGACATCGCTACTTGTAGGGATTTCCAACCTGAAAGAGATGTTTTTTGAGTTAATGTTTTGTCAATGAATATACAACTTTCAGACAATAAAAATAGAAATTTTGTGATGGAGGATGTACCCGTAGATTGTAGTCTGGATGTAAAGCTAATTGATAAGAAAATAGAACATTGTGTGATGAGTTTAAAGCGACGTTTGACGCAATTACGTTGAGCTTTCTTAAATTGATTATTTGTTAAATGAGAAAATCATAATTAAATCCCTAATAATATACCCTGTTCTCGTTATGTTTATCTCAGATTCTTGGGCAAGTTGTTAGGTATCAGTTTCGGTTTGACACAAGGAAAATGAACTATAAATTTCAAACCACCTGGTGTTGGTATGACCTAGATTTTTTTCTATTTCCACTAACAAAAATATATCAAATAAATATCGAATGTAAATTGCAGTCACAGATAACATAATACAACTAGTATAGTATTATATTATTTGTGATAATACTATAGCTACAGTCTACGTATTACATTAGGCGTTACATATTAGGTTTTATACTCACTGTGGCTATTAAATTCCGTGTGGCTGATCACCATATTCTTGTCAGGAGTAGATGTGGTGGTACTGGTTGGAATGTTCAGTTCGTTGGATGTTGGTACTGTGGTCAGCTCGATGGGTGCTGTGGTTGGTACCTCAGCGCTTATATGTGTGGTACAGTTCACTTTGGATGGATAGTCGCATACGCCCAGCTCCTGGAATTAAGTTTTGAACACGCTTTTATTAGTTTAATCTGTAAATTTGTATATGACTCCTAGACTTCATTTTGAAACACTTAAAACGGACAGATTTCATTCAAATTTTGTATCAAGGATCGGTGATAATTCAATAATTACATGAGATAAAGCGTGTTTTATAGTTTTCTTTATAACTTTATTAATTAATTTTATATCTTAGAGCGAACAATCATAATTTATAGTATTATGTTAAATCACAAATCAAGAAACAATAATCATCCATACTTACTAATATTATAAATGCGAAAGTAACTCTGTCTGTCTGTCTGTTACTCAATCACGCCTAAACTAATGAACCAATTGTCATGAAATTTGGTATGGAGATATTTTGATACCCGAGAAAGGACATAGGCTACTTTTTATCCCGGGAAAATGACGCAATCCCGGAAATCCCACGGGAACGGGAACTATGCGGGTTTTTCTTTGACTGCGTGGACAAAGCCGCGGGCGGAAACCTAGTTTAGTATAAAATACCAAAATAATACGGTTTACCTACTTGCAAATTTTAAACTTCCTTGTCATTACAGTACATTTTAAAGGTGCGTTGACCTTTTCAAGAAATCCTTTACACAGAAATCGATTAACGGTGCGCAACACACAAAAATAAACACAAAAATATTTAAAGGAGTGTGGATCATAAGTAAAATGCATAAAAATAAAATTAATTTCATGTCATTACGAAGCATTTCTCACATCGCATCAATTGAATTATGATGTTCCCATCAAAATCAAACATAAGAACATTGAATGATAACAAGAGCAAAATTTCGATTGAGTAGGTAGGTACATTTTTTTGTTTAAATTATTGTAATTTTATTCGTTTCTCGACAATTTTTTACCTAATATACAATCATCCTTAACGACGGTTGTTTAGATGATACATTTTTATTAGTAATAGTTATTTTCTATGATAGTTGAGTGAAATAAAAAATGGTTCTATGATACTAGAGCTTGCATGACCATGAAATGTAAACTATGGAGATAATGCCCGAGTCGCTGTAAGTTTATTTAAATTAGTAATATAATATTCAATCGAGAAATCAGATATAAAATATTTTAAAAATTATTAAAAAGAAAAAAATAAAACTAATAATACCTCATTATAAGCAAGATCGGCTGGACACTGGAACCTCACAGGATATCTGTGCACGCATACGAAAAATTCGTTGCAATTTGCATTATTTTTAAATGCCTCAAAGTCTTTGTTACACGCAGGTTGGGGTTCTGAAAAATAAAAATAAAAATTGTCCTTTAATATTACGTACTTTACGTTCTTATTGGGGCTCATGGTACAATATATTTTTAAATGTAATTCATATATTATATTAGTGTATCCGTACCGATAACTGACCACCTCGAGCTTCTTGGTATCACCTTGACGCCTACTCTCAATTTTGGTTCATACATTGAATCCAAAGCCCAAGTAGCCTCAAAAAAGCTCGGTATACTGGCGAAGGTGAGGCAGTATTTCAGTCCGGGACAGTTGCTCAACCTTTATCAAGCACAAGTCCGATCGTGCATGGAATACTGCTCTCACCTCTGGGATGGATCTGCCAAGTACCAGCTGGAGACGCTTGAGGCGATAGAGAGGCGCGCCAAGAGGCTCATAAACGACGATAAGCTAGTAGGCAAAAAACTCCAGAGCCTCGCTCATCGCCGCAGAGTGGCAAGTTTATCGGTTTTCTACCGGATACACTTTGGTGAGTGCGCTGCGGAATTGCACGACCTAATTCCGCCATCCCCGTTTTTCCATCGTTCGTCGAGGCACACAGATTCTAGGCATCGCCACATGGTTGATGTTCCATGTACCCGGACAAAGCGGTTCGGATCTTCATTCTTTATTCGAACCGCTAGGGACTGGAACATGCTTCCTGAATCTGTGTTCCCCGATGAGTACAATATGGAGGTCTTCAAGAGGAGAGTGAACAGGTACATTCTAGGGCAGCGCGCTCCATCTTAGGCCACATCTCAGCTTACCATCAGGCGAGATCGTGGCCAAGCGCTCCCCTATTGTACTGTAAAAAAAAAAGTAAGAAGATCTAGAGTTGTTTAATTTAATTAATTTATTAAACTAATCATGACTGTCTTGATCATGTAATTAGTAATGACTAGTAACATACAATGCTCTACCAGTCTTTTATGATCTCGGTGCGTCCTTAAAGCTATGAAGTGGAAATGTCCAAATTTGATGATCTTGGACGATCTGCTAAGTTTCCTCAAGTTCTACATATTATAGAAACTAATTATAAATAAATAAATAAATATATATTTCAGGACAATTTTCACACACGGCACGATCTGATCCCATACTAAGCTTTCGCTTGTGTTATGGAAACCAGATGGCTGATAAACATACATATTATATAATTTGAAATAAATACTTATATAGATAATTGACACTCAGACACAGAGCAAACATTTATGTTCATCACACAAATATGCCCCGGGTGGGAATCGAACCCACGACCTCTGGCTTGGAAGGCAGGGTCACTACCAACCAAGCCAACCGATCAGTCCAACTGCGAAACTTACCACAAAAATGGTTATTAGGTACATCTTTGGACATAAACGGAGTTACATTTAATTACACATAATATCTTCAACGTATCGTGCAAAATGACGCGGTTTTAGCAAATTCTATAGCTATCTATCTAGTAATATCAGTCGCATATAATAATATCTTCATTCGTCTCTACACGAAACTCAAAACACTATTCGATTGTGCAACACAATTTTACATAATATCCTATTTGACATTTGAGACATGTCAACACATCGCAAGCTGTGGGGTAAATTACTTATGAAAGAGTCGTAAAATAAAACCTTTACTGCTAATTAGTTAAATTAAACGTGTGTTATTAATTAAATGTTAAACAAATAGTTACATTTTACGACTAAGTAGAGCATGATTAAATCAAATGTAGTAAAATATGTATTAAATATTTATGTAGGTAAATTAGTGTTTTAATGATATTCAGTTTATTTTGATAACCCTATATTATATTGACTATAAGTTTAATAGTAATGTCAGCCTATTTGCGAAGGATTGTGACAATAATTTTGTTTTATGTCAAATAAATATTCCAAGAAAATGCAAGTAATATAAAAATTAACAGAAGTACTTATCATTAGTATTTATGTTTTAATAAAACATTAAAATTATGAAGTTATAAAACATAAATCTTAATAAACTTAAAGTTAAGTGAGATTGTCATGGTTAGATAGGCGTTTAAAGACGTACACACCATTTTTAGATAAACAACGTCACTTAATTTCATGAGCATGCAATGCCTAATAAGTAGCTCTATAAAAAGCAGTTTTAATACAACCATTATACGTAAAAGGTAAATAGGATCATATTATGTGGTCAATAGTCTCTGACCTTTAGTATTTAAAATAACTTTATGTACCTTTGTCCATACATTACATATACATAGACATCAACATCACATACTGATATTAATATCTTATATATAAAATTCTCGTGTCACAATGTTAGTCTGCATACTCCTCCGAAACGGGTGGACCGATTCTCATGAAATTTTCTGTGCATATCGGGTAAGTCTGAGAATCGGCCAACATCTATTTTTCATATGTACCACGGGCGAAGCCGGGGCGGACCGCTAGTAATTCATAAAAACTGATAATTTTACAAGGATAAAGGATCGGTTAAATCATAAATGTTATCAAATATTATGCTACATCTATTCGCCTAGTTAAAATACATCCCATAATTTTATATATTGTGCTCATTAGGTATTAAAGATAGAGACTTTAGAACCTGAGACATAACAAATAACAAAAATGTAACCAATTATTGAAGAATAAAAAAAATCATTTCAGAAATCCATTTCGAAACTTTTATAAAATAGGTATAATGTTAAACTTACCTTTCATAAGTCTGCTGCTACAATCCACGTTATAAGCATAGTCGCAGTATCCTTCTTTAGAAAACAGCAAGCCAGCAGGACACTCCTGCTCAAAGGCCCAGCCATCCCAACAGTTTAGGAAGTTACTACACAGCTTTGGAGAAGGTATTTGAGTCCGTCTTCCAGCACATAAAGGAGATGATTCAACCACCGGTTGATGGGTTGATAGGATAATTAGTTTGTTGTGATACAATGGGTCTATGTGGATCTGATGGAGAACTGCCTCAGATACGGGTATAGCATAGGCGATGGTTGATCCGAATAGGTTAGGCTGAAAATGTTGGTATAAATTAAAATAAGGCTAAGATAATCTTATTTATTATTTTAAGAATAAAAATATCGATTAGTCTTATCGCAAGACACAGCTAAAAATATTTTAATTATTGTATAACATATATGATATAGTATTAAATCAATGAACTTACTTGTAAAACGCTGTAGAAAGGATTTAAAAAGTTCAACAGGAGTGGGTTCTTTTCTTCTATTGAATTTCCGTATTGATATGGGTTAGAGTAGGTTTTAACCAAAGTTCCTTGTTCATCAAAAACTGAAGAAAATTATAAAAAATATATTTTAATTATATACACATTTTTAACATTACAATGCAGATAATATTAAACAATTTTTTAAGGCATTAAAAATGAAAGCTTTTTTAAATTAGACCATGTAAATTATAGTCATTTATTATTATGTGTTCAACATTGTTATATTTAGGAAATTCTTCGAAATCGCTGGGAGAACCATCTGAATTATTAAATAAAATAAAATAAATTTAATACCGATTGTATCGAACATAAGGCATCAAACTGTCATAATATCAGTACAGTCTACACACTTTTAATTCCCAATAAGAAACATGAAGTGTAAGTGCTATTCATTTTCCATGTTATCATGCAGATTAATCGATTACAATAATTTACAGGTTCGATGTACATCGGACTTTCAATAGAGCCGCGGCAATTATTTACAGATTGCTGACACGCAATGCATATCGAAATTGCAAAGTGAACATGACAGAGTAATCCGTTCATTACGAAGCAGTAAATCTCTGAAGGACTTGAATATCGTGGTGCGGTCAGGAACCCCTTTGAGTTCGTTGTATGATGTATCAAATACATCAATGGAATAAATAATTTTCAATTACGAGTAAAACGTATTTTGAGGAAGTAATCTTGATTTTTCAAGAATTAATTCACCGTAAAAAGGAGCGTCAGACTTGAGAATAATGGAGATTTATGGTGTAATCGAGCCTAGCGTTATAATAATATTATTTTATTATTTCTAAGATGGAATTAAGCGATATTTATTCCAAAATTAATCATACCAACGTTTGAAAAAATAAACTTGATAAAACTTTTACAATTTTTGCCTTTTTATTTTTCAAATGGTAATCTTTACAAGAACATTTCTTCACGTTGATAATTATTAACATTAGGTACACATAGTTATGCTAGATAATGAAGTTATACTTAGAATAGTTGTATTGTTAAATGATAAATAGAAATGTCTTCGTTCATAGATTTTCTTTTTGATTATGTAAAAAATAACATATATAAAAAATAAAATTTAACATTGATGTGATTATTCATTAGTGCAACATAACTATTGTTAAAATACCTAATAGGAAAAATATCTTGCAGCTTGCGATTATTTAAGATAATAATTATATATATTTAATCTTAGAAATATGTTTAACGGGGTTTTTACAGGTTGTTCTTTACCAAAAGTATAAAAAGTAAAACTGACTTACTGGATGAATGGAATATAGCCTGAGCCCAAATAACTATTTTTGGTAAGAGTAGAGAGCTATATTTTTGGTAGAGATTAGAATCCAACTATTAAAATTACATGACATACACAATATACGCATTTAATAGAATGTATAATAAATTACTCACACAATAGCCTTTTCTGTCTTCCATTAGTCAGCTTTTCCAAAAGCGGGTTCAGCTCAGCGCCGCAAAGCGAGATCAAAGTAAGAATCGCGAACTTCCACATCCTGCGAACCGAGTGAGACCGGCCAATGTCAGGGCTACAGTTCAATCCTAGCTTTTATAGCCGCACTTGAAAATATACCTATATACGGATCTATGTATGCTTCTACATCGCAAGGAACACTAAACTATATTATGGTCTATAATGTATGCTTCTACATAGTAAGGAACGCCAAAGGATGCGTTTGTTCTACAATAAGGTAAGGAATGGGATTGATTGGGACATGGAATGCTTTCTATGTTAGAATGCGCATATAAAATAGGACGAAGAAACTAGGAAGTTTTCGTTATTTAATAGATTTTTTGGGACCATAAAAAAATTCTCTGTATAAAAATTTATCTAATTATTATCTGTTAATTGAACACTTAAACAATGATATTGTTTTCTGTTAATCTTATACTAAAGCAAATTATAAAGATATTGTGATATAATGGCTATTTAGATACGTATTTGGTAATTGAAAATTAGTTCTAATGGCGTAAATTACGTAAATCAATGTCAATAATGATTGAATGTAATTGACTAACTGATACTTCTATAATTGTATAATTTTCAAATTACATGTCGCCATTTACATACATTTAATGTGATTTACAAAACTTATCTATTAGTACAGAATTTAAATCACAATATTTTTCGCAATATTTTTTATTTCGATATAAAACATTATCATACTTAAATAAAATAATGTTATTATTTTTCATATTTTGAAAATTATAATCTTAAGGCCCCTTATCGATTTTAGAGTGATTTTTACTTGTTTCTGTAATTCTTTAGACGCTCGTTTAACAAAACTAAATTAGTAACAATGTGTGATGATATCTTAAATTAAAGATTCATTCAATATCTAAAATACGTTCGAGACAATTTATTGATATTCATTGTCCAGTTTGTTTAATAGCCAATAACCTAAGGCGTGTTTCAATTTTTTCCATGCGGGACGTTCGTGTCTTTGTATTTTACACGGAATTTAATAGAAGAAGTTTTCTTATAAAATATACTACAATAAAGACACTGAGACATCCTAAAATATGTTCGAGGCAATTTATGTACTTTTATTGAAAAATTCAAAGAACATCTAAGTTAAAATAGCCTTACTTTGATGAAATTTTATGCGTATATGGCGTCGAATTTCTAGTTCTTACAACAGAGTTAAAAAAAAATAAAAAATACACACTAAATGATAGGTTAATGCTTAAAAATTTGCAATAAAAAAAATACATATTATATGTTTTATGAAAGAAATGGAATAATTTAAAGTTCTCTAGAATTTTAGATTATATACGGGAGCGCAAACGTTGTTACGGCAGATCTATATAATCGAATATTCTAGAGAATTTTAAATTATACCATTACTTTCATATAACATAGTAGTTAGTTTTTTTAAACGAGCTCCTAAAGAATTAAAGAAACAAGTCAAAATCACTCTTAAAATCGATACGGCCTCTTAAACTCAGTCAAATAAAATATATAATACATATTATCATATTCATTTTCTAATGTTTTGTATTTTTATTCTTTTAATTATAAACATAACTACTTACATATTGATAATTGAAATTAGCTAGAGCAATTTATCCAATGAATACTTTGCTAAAAAGGTTTCTTTTGGATGTCTTTATAGGTGTCTTCATTTAATCAATTCTTCTCGCACTAATATACTAAATTGATCGTAAAGCACCCTAAACTCTGAAATCTCATATTATAGATTTCGAAATTAAATACGTTTAGGATCCTCATACAACAACAAGTAAGAAATATAATAGACCTATAAATTTAATATTAATAGCTCTATTATATTTATTAATTAGTAATAAAAATGTAATTGATCTAGATCGAATTATAACTATTTTTTTATCCCTATGTGATACTGGCTAAAATTAATCAAGCTTGAAGGAAAACCTTGGTGGTTAGTTAACACATGTATTTATTAAATGAAAAATATTATTTACAGAAATTTAATATAATTGATAAATAGAGAATATTTAATATCACATACATTACTACTAAATTTATACTACTTAAGCTTGAAATAATGTTATCAGACAAAAATAATCCTTCTGGAAAAATGCAGGATATCTATTGAAAGGAAAACTACACAACACATAACTTATTACGCTATCTTGCTTTTCATCATGTACCCATAAGAGAACATTTATTCTCTGAATTCGAATCGGTAGTTTAATCTAAAAGCTATGCATCTCCGTCAAAGACAGGCATCGATTGTATTGAGATCCAATCTTCCAACATTACATTATATGAACGCATCAAAACTTGTTTGAATCGAATGCTTCCTTGCGCTGCATCGTAGCATGAAATGTCAATCACTCCTAGATAATAAGAAAACTAAGACGTGATATGAAATTCTATAACATCATCTAAGTGCACACAAAGGAATGTTAATTCTTATCTTCGATTTAGATGTGAAATTGCACGCGAATACATCGTTGTTTGATACGTTAAAATGATTCATGATTATGCAAAAGTATGGCTCCTCAGACTTTATATAAGTGCTTTTTTCGAACTCGATTATAATCCACTAGCTTTGCACCCGTGGTGGCTTCACCCGCTTGGTCTAAAAAACTTAACAAATTATATAGTAAAAGCTTCCACGAGAACCACTCTATCTATTTAAAAAAGAACCACCTAAAACTCGTTCATTCTCAAAAATATGCAATTTTGCAATCTTTGGTTTCCTTAATGTGGAGATGCGGCTGTAATAATTCCACTGCTACATTTTATTATAAAATAATACAAATTCAAATTCAGGTGGCTATCCCACTAATTTAAAAGCTTTGTCTCTCGCATAACCTATGTTCTAATTTTTATCAATAAATGATAAACAAACACATAATTAGGTACATATTTTAATCTCTTAAATGCATACATTGTGGCATGCGCTAGTAGGTGGGCATCAGCATCAATGCCTTTTTGTTTCTACTCACGTTAACTTAATTATTTAAGGACAACACGCCAACGTCTTTCGCTAAACAATTTAAATCACGTAATCCATTTGCATATGCAGCTAACTAACACTCTTTTTGTATCTTTAGTTAACTTGAGCCTACGCAGTACCTTACGAACAAGTATCGATAAATTAGTCGCCAAGTTTATTAATATAGTCTACTGAAACGAGTATAATAAATTTCACGTTACAAACATTTTGTTGTTTACAGTACATTGAACTGAAAGTATACTTTAATTTTTAGTTTGTTTATTCTATGTCATATGTGTAGTTCGTGTGAAATGAGTTCTATGATTTTATTATTGTTTTCAGGCTCTGCGTAGAATGTTAATAGCAATTTTACAACCTGGTTTTGTATTTAACTAGTATTAAAAATGTATTTTATGAGAATGAATTTTATCTGCTTGGATTGGAAACTTGCAAAAAAAGGCCATCCGGGCGGAGCCAGGGCAGTGTATAAATGAAAACTATTTTCCACCTTGGCACGCTTAACAATTATTATTCAGTTAATATACGTACTTAAAGAATTTCTGTTAAGCGATTGTTAAAATATATACCTATATCTTTAACAATTACATAATGCTACAGTTACATAGATCTAGTGCAAAAAATGTATCTGAGTGTAAGTTACTTTCTACCGAATGCGGATGAAGAAAGTTTTTATATTATTACTTATTAATATTTGTATTATATAATTGACTCACTCTTACATTTAATAAAATGCATAGATATATCGAGTAGGACTTAGAATATATTTTATGAGTGTGAGCTTTAAGTTTGAGTAACGTTTTGAGATTTTTCCTTTACAACACGATAATATTGTTGATACAGGTACCTAATCTTTAAGCTGTATAAGTACATTGTATACAGAGTAAATAAACTTTCATCAATATTTTTTTTTAGATTCCTCACATCGTTTGCTATCAGAATATACCCCCATATATGTCAGCCGATTTTTCCTAGTTTTAGAGTTATGATCTTATAAAGTATTCTTCGCGAAGAACTTCGGAGGTGAAGCAATTTACTTGTTAAATAAACGTTGATTTTTTAATGTTCCGTTTTGTAACATGATCCTGGAAAGTTCCAAAATAACTGTTTCTTATTCATAAAGTTCATTCATAAGTTTCTTTAGAATATTTTTAGGGAAGCGCGCTGCATCTTAGGCCACATCTCAGCCTACCATCAGGCGAGATCCTGGTCATGCGGTTGCTTATCGTACAATAAAAAAAATTGTTCGATTGGTTTCGTCGCGAAGGTCATTTTGTTATAATAATTAAAACAGAAAAATATGTCTGGACTGGTAATCATTTTATTATTTCCCTGAAATTATACGATTATTTCATTATGTAGTAGGAAATACATGGTTCTCAATTGATATAGATATTAGTACATAATCGATTAATTGGGTATTATTTAAAAATTGAATAACACCTCGAAAATTATATACAGGGTGGAAATTTTCGATGGGCCCTGGAGGGAAAGTACTTGAAATACTGGAGATAGCAAATTTTGATAAAAGGAAACATTCCCTTATTTTTAAAAAGAAATAGAAGTGCATTTGTGCATAGTGCAACGACAGCTTTAAAAAAAAAAGAAATAAACAAAATGCAATCTAAGATGCAATCATTCTAAAAAGATTCCTCCTTTTTAGAATGATGCTAGATATAGGTACACACGGATACATACAATTTCGTTGACCTTATTATATTTTCTTTCATCTATAAATAGTTACAAAAAAGATATTTATTAATATTATCTTCTTATGTTGTGTACCATGAGGAGCATGAATTACTAATCTATTATAAGGGTTCATGTTACAAGCAAGTACGATTAGCCAAAAGCCTTTCTCAGGTAGGTACCGTTCAGAGCCAGAGATACCAAACCATTAAAGATGGGCTAAATGTGGGAAGTCAAAATACGACTTTTAGAATACTTCATTGACCTTAGGATGTTAAGAAACTAGATTTGGATGAAAATCATTAGAGATTATATAAAATAATAATAATAATCGACTGAAAAATGAATATTCTTTCAAGAGAATTTCTCGGAAAACTTTCTAGGAAATGGACCGATCATACATTTTTAACTGCGCAACTGAATTCATTTCCTTATAACATTCTAAGAATTCACAAAAAAATTTCATTGGAATCTAATTATATCAATATTAGTGATAGATTAACAGTCATTATCATTAGGCTAATTCTTTTGCAGAACGCGTAAACCCATAACAGGATCCAAATGTTCGGAGAACTCGTGAGTGAGGAGTACGGCTGTATGCTGATGTTCATTAGTGGGACAGAGACGGCGAAAGTAGTGTAGCCTTTCGCTTAAGTACTCAGCAGCTAAGAACAACGGACAAAAAGTGTTATTGTCAGTGCGCTATAGAGCGCAGTGCGAGTGGCAAGTTCCGATAAGTCACAGAGGTGACGAAAGTTGTGTAGTTCGGGAAAATAGCTGAAGATGGCGTTCAAGTGCAAGTTCATAGCTTTCGCGTGTTTAATCGGTGAGCTATTTAAAAACAGATTGATAATACCGTTATCTATTCATGATAGAGACATTGCATGAATTAATTCGATTGTTTTTATTGTTTGTCTCTACATAAAGTTTGGATTAGACATTCATTTATTTAACATTTATAATGGGGCAACTGCCTGCTTCAAGTAACTAGAATTTCAACATATCTCACTATGTCCTTGACTTTTAAAGAACTTTATTATTTATTCAATTTAAATATTTTAATGTTTTAAACATTGCTTAACGTTCGACTGCTTAAACTTTTATTTACGATAGTTGCATTAGACTTAATTTTCCTTTTAGAATTTTTCAGTTAGTAAATTTTCCCTCCAAACAATAGGCTATACTAACATGGGTTGTTTTCTACATCTCTTACAAATAGTTATTATAAAAACCGTTCACTCGTAACAAAGTGCATGTGAAATTAATTAACTCATGACTGGTTTGTTTCATTGTATGCAACAGCTGATACTTCAAGGATAAATATGAAATTAGAGTGTTAAGTGGCGCTTGTGTTTGGCAAAAACTTTCGTATGCTACACTCGATTAGGTAACGGAGAAACTGGCACATTGCCAAACTTAAACAGAAGGTTTAGCATCTTGAGATGACTTCATATTAGTAAACACAAAGCTCCATTTTTCGTGTCAAACAACAGAATTACGCAACGGTCACCTTTCAAACTTTTGACGACAATAATTCGTCGATTATCCACTTCATAATACCTCATTTTAACAAATTGCTCATTGTATTTTTTTTAAAGATAACAATATAGTCAGATGGGCAATTAAGGCAACAAACAGCTTGCATAAATATACTTTAAAAGTCACCAAGAAAGCTCCATTGACACGACCTTAAAGTGTCGCATAAAAATAGGAAGTCTGCGTCCGCGCTGGTCTCAAAGTGAACGACTTAATTATGTGCATACATACATTATGCAGGAAATGTACCGTATATGTCTGTTTAGTTTTAATTAAATTTTAACTTTGACCTTCTATACATATAAAAGAAGCGAATATTTTGTTTTGATCAGGATATGTAAATGAACTGTTTTATTTCTGAATTGTTTCGTACACAATGCGGATTAGAAAGGAGACCAGTCGCTACCAAGAATAATAATACATACACATTATTATTCTTGCATAAACTACACAAGAAATACATTTAATTCATTGAAATAAAAAGTAAGCGTTCCAGTTGGCATATAAGAATTGCAAATGTCGAATGTTTATAACAATTATTTTAGAACAAGAATTTAATGAAAACATTCAATTATTTCAGCGTTAGCAACAGCAGCAGGTCCAAAGAACAGGAAAGCAGCGAGTACAGCAGCGCCAGCTCGCGTGGCCAGTTCAGACCCGGATACAGAAATCACAAGCTCCTGTCCTGAAGATGGCTTCTTCGCTGATGCCGAACAATGCGACAAATACTACGAGTGCAGGTTAATAAACTGCTTAATTATTCAAATACAAACAAGAAGATTCAATATTTACATATAAAGTTAGCAATAACCAGTACTATCAGCAAAACAAATATTTGAGCCTTGGCGCCATATTTTTTCGATCGGCTAATCATATATCCCCTACATTTTTATTTTGAAATAAAATCATCTAATATATTTATTTTATATTTTCCAGAAATGGTGAAATAATTGAAAAGCTCTGTCCTGATGGTATGGTGTTCAACGATTACAACCCCAATGATGAGAAATGCGACTTGCCATTCAACATCGACTGCTCTCAGCGCCCCAAATTACGTAAGTTATTTTTATTCTAGTTATGTTGTAAAGCTAGTAAGTATCACTTGTAGCACTGTTATAATACTGGATAAAATCAAACAGTGCAAAATTTCTGGCAAGAAAAGCTGTTCTGGATTTCGGCTTTTGATGGAACATTCTCGAGTCTTCTTCATAATTTATGATAAGCACACGATGGGAATGCTAAAGGTCAGGTTACACGTGAACGATGGCTGCACGTGCTTGCCATTTTAGTGTGACTGGTTGGTCGCATCAATTTAATCATTATTCAGAGCTAAAGGTTAACTTTGCTCAGAACAACTTTCCATTCTCAAGGGAACCGCGGCCTTGATGGCGCGCTGGAGGAATTTATTGATAACAGCTTTTGTAATCAATATGAAGTAGGGTTTTTACACAACACAGAATAGTGCCAATTTCCTGCCCTATTAAATTGTCATACGTAACTAGACGTTGGAATTTACTTTCTTACAATTAACAAATAACCAGAAATCTAGTTGCTCAACTTTGAATCGGAATAAATAACGTAAAAGCAATATAATGGTAGTCCACGAGCCATGTTTAATTTATTTAAGTATGTATATCATAACTAATTATTAATTTCAACATTACAGAAACGCCCATCCCATCTCTACACTGTGTGCGCCAAAATGGTTACTTCTCGCACGAGGAACCTAGCGAATGTGGCAAATTCTACTTCTGCGTGGACGGCAAGTTCAACATGATCACCTGCCCCGAAGGCTTGGTGTACAACGAGAAGACTGGTATCTGCACATGGGCTGATGAAGCTAAGAAGAAGGGATGCGGTGCCGGTGGTGAGATTTCCATTTATTTGTTGTCCTGGAATGGGTTCCATACTACGCTTGCATGATTATGAGATATAAACTCTTTTTATG
Source organism: Colias nastes (assembly GCA_907164665.1). Classification (NCBI taxonomy): domain Eukaryota; kingdom Metazoa; phylum Arthropoda; class Insecta; order Lepidoptera; family Pieridae; genus Colias; species Colias nastes. The sequence goes on from CAJQZM010013672.1 coordinate 16,590, forward strand.
ATTAAAACGTAAATATCTGTATTAAATATTTTAGCTAGAATATAGGAGGAGTAAAGTAAAGAAGCTTTAAGAAAGGCTGATCGTTTCTCCACATAACTCCATGTTCAATACTATTAACACAAAGCTTACTAGAATTAAAATACTGCATAAGTCCCAGTATTATAAAACCCAACATTAAAGTCATTTAATCATCTCTTCCACAGACATATTCCAGTTCGACTGCCCACAAGTGAACGAAACCTTCGGTCTCACCCACCCACGTTACGCTGACCCTGAAGACTGCCAATTCTTCTACGTGTGCATCAACGGTAACACCCCACGTCGCTCTGGCTGCAAGCTCGGTCAGGCCTTCGACGATGTACAGAAGAAATGTGAGTGGGCGAGGAAGGTCCCAGAATGGTAAGCATTCAAATTTCTATAAACAATTTTCTTATGACAGTAAATGTTGTGTAGAGAAATGTGTTTTGCTGAAATTGCAAGTTAATTGCCTCAATTAATTTCATTCATCTATTTTGGGTTTAATTCATCGTCATTTATGATGAATTACGATAATGAAGCGATCTAATTTTGAACAATCGTTAATACGACACATAATATTTTTCTATACCACTAAATTACCACTTTTATTACATTGATTTAGAAGTAAAGTAAAAACACTCTTTACTTTTTACTAATCAACAAATATTTTTACAGCAAAGACTGGTACAAGGACCGTCTCACTGATGCTGAATTAGAGGCCCTAGAAAACCCTCCAGTAGCCAAGCCCAAACCCTCTGGTGCCCCATCTCGCCGTAAGCCACAGCGACCCAAAGGCAAAGTAGCTGAAGTCGTAGTAGAAGAAATTGTAGATTAGAAAAATAGTATAAGTTAATTAAGTAGTCATTTAATAAATATTTTTTTACACATTTATTCAACGTTTTTAATTTTACCACAGTTTACAAGTTAGTTTTATGAATGAAAATTATTTAAAGACGTTAAAAACTGAAGTGCTAATTTAAACCATAAGGAGATAATATAGTGTTTGAAATTGCATAATTTTTTTCGACGAATTAGATGTAAGTTAAACGATAGTATTCAATAAACATATTCACATAATGATCGCATGAAATTATCGAATTTTTTAAATAGCATTTACTTTACACAAGCATCTTAGTTATTTTTGTATTTCGTAGTAAATTTTATAATTTGAATCACATTCGAATATGCATAGTATTTGTTTAACTTGCCATATTCAGTAAAATATTTAATAAAATACTTTTACCTTAGGGGTAAAAATGATAATGATTTTTCTCGTCGGAAAATTTTTACGCTAATTTCTATTTCAAGTAAAGTTATGCATCGTCCGACAAACGTCTTTTGTCTATCATTTTTAGGGTTCCGTACCCAAAGGGTAAAACGGGACCCTATTACTAAGCTTGCGCTGTGTGTTTGTCTCCAGGCTGTATCTCATAAACCGTGATAGCTAGAATGCTGAAATTTTCACAAATGATGTATTTCCGTTGCCGCTATAACAAAAAATACAAAAAAATATTAAGGGGGTCCCCAACCCTTCGCACTTGGCCGGTTTTTTTGGTTCTCAACATTATGTTTTTATTTAACTTATACTTTCTACGTATCACGTATAATATGTCCCAAGCTGCATGACTAGACTCATCGAATTTTCTTTTCACCAACATTTGGCATCAGTTCAAAAATAATTAGAAGATAATATTTTCATGACAATATAAAATTATTTCAATCATAAAATCAGATTCTGGATTTTGCAAACTCAAATTACAATCTATATCTAATAGTATTGTTATACAATCAATCTACAAGGATTGCAAGTAATTATTGCAAGAATATAGGAGGGCTTATAATATACTTAGTTAAATTATAAATGCTGTGTAAATTTTAAAACATTTTATTTTTTCTCATATACAATATTTATCTATTTACATTTCAATCATTCTTTATTTACACTGAGTATTATGAAAATATATACACAAAGACTTTAATATAAACAATATAATATAATATATTGTTGAACTACGGTAACTAATATCACGCACAGATGAAAGTATATTTGTTGTCATCTTGTTTGAGAATTATATATTGTATATTAGATTTCAGTGAATAGATTATGGATAAAATATATTAGATTTTATAAATAAATAGTAGGATTCGGTGGAAATATATTCCAATCGATGTTATATTACAAAACGAAAACGAAATTATCGACTGAATATATATTATAAAAGATACAAAAATCGAAGTTTTAGTATTTCTCTTGTACTTTATTGCTAAGTTAATTTTTTGGACTATATTCGAGTTTTAGTAAAGTCAAGTCAAATATTAATCAATATCAGGAAATTATGTTTACTTAGGTATTTTAGATAAATATGATAAGTAATTCTGAATCAGGGCGATCTCAGTCACTTATATATCCAATTCTTGCGAGATTTTCAGAAGAATTTTCATTAGAATTATGGAGTAACAGCTTCATAGCGTTATTCTGTTATGTAAGAAGCATAACAGGATAACATGAATCTTAACCTATAAATTTGAAATAAAGTTCCACACTCATTCCAAAACTATGATTCGTTTTCGTTTTGTATAAAGGTGAACATTTACGCATGACCACAGTGGGGCACGAGCTCAGGGTCTTCGCAGGTGAGGTTCTGGTCATCAAAGACCTTGCCTTCCCCACAGGTGATGAGACGGGGGTTGCCTTCGACGCAGGTGATCAGCCGGTGGCAGTCGCCGGGGACGGGGAAGCGGGGGAACGGCCAGAACTTGGCGGACTGCGTGTTTGCTGGCACTTTGGTTGGGCATTTGAAACCGACGACCGCTGTAAAGACAGAAAAATAATAAATATCAGTAGCTATCTATAAGTAGCTCACCTAATATGAAAAATCAGGTGAGAAATAGTACTACTTTTGAGGCAATAATGAAGGAATAGGAAGCAATAAAATATTATCATCCTGAATATACACTTCCTGTATGTTATAAAAATCAAAGCTTTTTTTGATATTTATTTATAAGAATAACATCTATCAAATATTAAAGTCGTTATAAAAACATAATGTTATAAACCAAATATGAAAATGTTAAATCTACTAATTTTGTCTGATACTTAAGACGCATTACTTAAACAATTTTCTTGCTATTCACCTTCAGGGTTACAGAAAGGTTGCAGCAGGTCTGGCCAGTTGCAACCGTGGATCCTCTCGTCGTACACCAGTCCGGGGGTGCACGGCTCCTGGTTGGGGATCCCGAAGGCGCACTTCACATAGCTGGTGGAACACTCCGCGCTGTCTGGGTAGATGCCGAACTGGTATTCGCAGCCGGGCGTTGAGTAGGGCGTCACTGGAATATTAATATAGCAAAACTTACTCACTGTATTTTTCGTTAGTTATTATATACTAAATAAGCCGTGAGACTCTTATGAGTGTATTATTAGGTACGTTGGTTCATTTTTCTGAATTTTTATCATATTCTACTACTTTTAAAACGAACAAAAAGCAATGCATACAGCATTTTCTGTAAGGCATTTTCTTTTTCAAGTATTTCTTAAAAGAAATAATGCTTCTTCTGATTAAATTTCGGTCTTTCGCTGGATTAAGTATATCTTCTGCGAAATATCATAAGCAAATATAAGCGTACTTCTTATTTCTGCAAACACTAGCTTTTCAATAGATAAAGCTTGAAACTCACGGTCAGCTTTCCTCTCCCCACAGTCGACAGCCCAGTGGTAGTTGCAGTGGTTGTGCACAGCGCCCTTGCCGTCGAACAGCAGGCCATTTTCACAGGTCTCTACCGTCAATGTGCCGTTCGTGCACAAGAAGAACTGGTCACACAATTCGGGGTGCGCGTACGCCTGTGGATTATAAGGATTTTTATATGACTGTGTTTCTTTATATAATATCAAGAGAAGAGGAGATTCTATTCACGACTTTTTTCCTAACTTTTTATCATTATTGGAAATCATATAATGGCATAGGCTACTTTAATTTAATCTTTTTAAAAATGAGTATATGGAAATGAGTCCAATTTATTGTTATGATTTCGACTCCAACACTGAGAAAGTATATGTGTGTAAATAAGGCGTATTGTTGACGTGTTTTTTCGTAAGTAAAGTCTATCTATGTAATTTTAATAAAGTCTTTACTGTCAATAATAACGTAATGATTCTCTAATAGTATGTTACAGGTATTATGTATAAGTAGTATAATTAGATCAACTGATGGATTGGTTGTTTAGCATAGCACGAAATATATGGCACGAATTGGGTCGCGAGGTAAGTACTGCACGTAATTTTACGATGAAGCGACACAACTGGTACAAAATATCTGATCTTTACTTATAGCATTATATTATCTATGTCTTTACAAACACATATTGAATAATACTGAAAAAATCTAGGTATGATTGATAGAAAATTCGAAATATCAAAGGACTCTGAAACACGATTTGGAAGTAAGAAGACAGATAGAGTGAAAATAGGACGGATGGAATTGAACTTCCTGACGTAGCAGTATTCCTAAATTCTCTTTTTATCGAGACTCGTATGATGTAACGTTTCAATGATATTTATTTATTTTAATTTCATACATAGCTTTCTCCAGTAGAAAGCAACGTCAATATTTTATGTTCATTATTTTTAGATATAAAATATATAATATATAATATATAAAATAAATAAATGAAATGAGTTTTGTTTCGCTTCAACGCCGAATAAAAGCATGTCATTCAATACAATACCACACCCCGGACACTCCATACAAAATTATCGTTTTGACAGTCACACTGTAGAGAGTGCAAATGTGTGTGTTAACGCTTTAGGGTTCGCACATTAATTGTGACTAGCGTAAAGAAATTCTCGTTTTTCTGATGAAATACATCCGTAAACAGCACAATTTCTAACCATTTTCTACGAAAAACGATAATCACAAATCCAAAATAATAAAATTACTTAATAAGTCAATTTGATTAATGTTGTCAATCTTCGTTGCGTATCGTCCTTACGGAAAAATGCGGGCCATCTATAGCGTGATCGTGCGGGGTGAGGTAAGTGTTTAATTTTGGCGGGAGGCGGAGAGTGTCCGTTCTGTAGCGTTTAGCTACTATTATGTATTCTGTGACAATACTTTAGACTTTATATAATATTTTACTTTTTAGTGTTTACTTAATTTATGAATGTGGCCTACATTTTATTGCAAAAATTAAATAAATAATTACCTGTACGCCGTATTGCTCTGGACAAGCAGGTGCATTTTGTAATAATATGCCCGCGTTCACTGTAATCAAAAAATAATTTCATATGAATATTGAATTAAAAAAATCATACACATGCACAGGATCTATTTTGTCATTCTATTCATTATAATCAGCGTTTGTTGTTCGTTTGTATCTGGTAAGATTTATATATTCTCCATTATTTAATATAGTATGTAATTATTATCAATTTTTATGAGTAATCATACCGTTTTCATTGTTTAATATGTTATAATGTGGCACTTAAACACCCCATTTACAATTAAAACCGTGAAATCTTTTTCGAAAACGCGCAAAAACTTGATTGCAGGATAAATCAGGGCTAAACAATAATTAAAGATAACTTTCATGATAATAAACGACATTTACGTGAGGAGCTGAAGCGTGTCGGTTGCGCAAGCGCATATGAGGTCGGCTCCAACCAATCAGCTGTTGGGGTTACTTTTGATTATTAGCTGATTGATTGCAGTTAAACAGGCGTATGAAAGATGAAATAATTGACGCGTTTTTGCGTTATTTATTTGCAAGTAGACAATGTGTTTATTTTTAATAATTAAATAAATAAATTTATGCCTTATTATAACATTATTTTTTAGTAATAAATGTAGTGTGATTTTAAGTTATTGTATCTTTCAATTATTTTGTTTAAATTATAATACTTGAATAAACGTTAAAACTGGTTTAAATGTTAAACGAAAAGAAGATCAGATTGCAAAATAACCGTAACATTGTTAAGATGGTATATATATGTAATTATAGTATGATCACGATTTCGTGTGACGTTAAATAATAGAACCGTTTCTTATTACGTGTACGTATTCTAAGTAAGTTTTCATTTAAACGAAGTAATTTCACGACAGTACTTCACAATATTTCAGTAATGTAAACAAATATTTAAGTGAATTTAATAGAAAATGGAAAATATAATTATTGGTAATCGTTGCAATAAGAAAATTTGAGATTAATGGCAAGGTTGAGGGAGAAAATCTGTTAAAAGGGATTTTGTATGTGGAGGTTTAAATGAAAAAAATATAAGAATCACTTTCATGTAGCTTGGAAATCGATAAATACATTAAAAGTAGTCATTGAACTTGTTAGTAGATAAGTGATAAATATGAGTATATCAAATTAATAAAAACTGAGTAAATACCAGTGAAATTAATAATTATTATACCTATTATAATTATTATAGTAAGAGATAATTCTTCTGTGGATAGATAGTGAATACAATTATATGTGTGTGGTAGTATTACATCTTTCGCTATTTTCTTAAGTTAAAATAAAAATAGTAAAGAAAGTAGTAATTAGTTAAAGCATCGTTTAAACGTTTCTAAGAAAGGGGCAGTATTTACCATATCCTTTTCCTTATTTTAATTCTGACTATTATTGAATGGACAATGCGTTAAATGAATATTTATGCGGAAATTAATAATCATGATTGAAACGCAATTTTACGCGTGTGAACTGAACTTGAATTAAACTGGGTTATAATTCGATATAGCAATAATTACAATATCTATGTGAGTTTGTAAGGTCTTGAAGTGCTGGATTACAAAACGGTTATATGATGAAAAGTTCTGTACGGTTGAGTAATTTCCGCGACCTTGCGACATTTATTTAATGTTCTGAAATGTGTTCATTGTCGTTAATTATGAATGTTGAGGTAAAATGTTACTAGTAATTGTACTATGTTACAAGTATAAGCCGAAGGAGTGTCTTATGAGAAAGGAATAATTTATATGATTAAGTAATTGGTAGAATTTAAATGCAGTAAAGTAGGAAAGTTTTTATTTCTTGGGAATAAACTAAAACTGTACGAGTGTTTAAATATCTATACTATTGTTGATAGTTTAGCTATTGAAATTATGACCCCGCTTATTTATGGATTAAAAAAGAATTCAGTCATCTTTTTATCATACTCATGGTTTTCTGCAAGACGTGCCGAGCAGAAATCTTGCATACCTCTTCAATGGGACTTTCGGAAACTATTTGTTAATTAACAAATACGTTTTAGTACTGCCAATTGCATTGAAAATAATCAAGAATAAGAGCAAACATTTTAGTGGCACATGTAGCGAGCGAAAGTCGTACGAGCGAGTGGTCAGCCTTGACGCGTACGCAACCGATAGCGGCTTGATTAGATCATTGATACTAGCATTACAATGGTATCATTCTAGCGATTTTTTATTTATACTTTGTGACAAGATCGTCGTACAAGTTCGAAATACTACTATAGCACTTATGTAAACTGCAATTGGGCAATGTTACTGTACTAGTACTATGTTACTTTAAATATCATCACAAATAAACGAAATTTTTAAAGGGGGCTAACTGAACAAATCATCAAAATTTATTCAACCAGGCCAAAGTTCTGAAGTAACAAAAAAAAATACAACCGTAAAGAGGATCAACTATTTTTAAAGTCGGTTGAAAATGTCATAAATATAATACCTTTATAATACGTTTCATCTGATACAACTAGTATTTTAATCTAAAGGACGCCGCGTTCATAAAAACGATTAATCAGCATTATACATAGAATATCGTATAAATTCGACCACGGAATAAAGAACTGTCAGTCATACCATAAATGAAGATTTATTGCTTAAGCGGAAACAGAACCTGTTCATCTCGAGACCCTTATGTAACACCATGCTCATGTTACATACGCGATTTATCCATTTATTTAAAACAAGATACAACTGATTCTTACGACTGTATGTATATAACGCATAACGAGAGTTTATCGAATACATAACTAGCGTTAGATAAACCCTGATTAAAGTGATATATGGCTTAGCTATATCTTTTCAGAGCATCTAACTTATCCAAATTTGGATGACGGTTCTGTTAGTATTCAACGAAGCAGTTAATACTTTAGTTACTGTTAAATAATTAATTCAAACACCATGTTTTTGCTTCACTTAGCTTTATTAGAGAAAAGAACAGTTTACACTTTTACATAATTAACATTGCTAACCGGCATCTGCCATCTTGCCTACTCGAATACAATACAGTGTTGCCAATATAAATGTACACATATTCCAACAGTTACATTTATATTTTACAAACGAGAACTTGCTCCTTTTGCATTAGTTACTTAATTATTACTTTTTTATATACATTTTATATACACGGATATTTAACATTACAGACATTGTTAAATAAGTAAATTTCTTCTTAGTTGTATTTAACATTATAATGAGAACAAATGCATTTAATGCGGATATCCTTAAATACAGTTTCTTGTATTAAATGTGAGAATGTTTTGAATTAAAGCTAGATTTAAGGGGAAGTGAATTGATAAAGTTAATCGTACCGCGGAAGAAGAGGCTTGTTACGTAAGTATTTGCTATTCTAGTCAGAGATGGAAGTGAAATTCTCAGTTTGTGGTCAGAGGCGTTAACCCCAGGGTGCATCCTTACAATGCTGTTCGAATATTAATGTTATTTATGGTAATATAAAATTTGAATGGTGAGAAGAATTTAGGTAATAAACCAACACGAACCAATGAATTATTATTTATACTTATTTTATTAAAGTAAGTCCTGAATAATTCAATAACATCAATGTTTGCGGATACCTATTATTATTTTACCGTTGCATGTAAAAATGCATTAATAATTTGTTTATATTATATCTAAAATGTATTAATTTATAACTCTAGAGGAACTATTTATTTTTTGACCAATCATAGTAATATCGTATTGATAAGTTAGTCAAATTTTAACAAATCATTTACCTTGAAATGTCAATAAATTATTTTTTTATGATACAAATGATAAGGAAGCAACATTATACATATGTGGATAATGTACGGAATAAACTATGAATAAATAAAATTATACAAAAAGTTAAATTAATCAGGGTATTCAAAGTCTTTAATGTAGGTATAAGCTCATATGCGACAGCACATTTATTATTATTTTTATTTATTTATAATTCTTTATTGTACAAAATATTATGAGAAAACAATAGTATGCAAAAAGAAGTAGTAATATAAAAGCATAATTTGCAGAAAAAAGTTTTATTCCGCAGATATTATCAAATACAAATATTACGTGGAGTGATCACAACATGCGTAACATGACAACTTTCGCCACACAATAGCCACAAATATCTCCGGAGTCCACGACATCTGAATGGAAACGATTATGTAACGATCTTTTGTTATTTTCAGTATGTTCTGGGAATCAATCATTTTCAGTTAAATGATAATGTAGAACCATTATAATTATTGCTTTTTTGTTGTTAAACGATAACATGATAATATTAAAATTGTCGTAGTATTACCATAAGTTAGAATAATATTAGTTTAGAAATTATATTATAAAAATATATACAAAGTACATTAGGTGTCTAATACATGAGTATGAACTCAAGTCCCTAAGTGTCATATCTCTGTTATTAAACACGAATAAATATAAAATTATATATCGCCATTACACTTTACAGTTTTTTATTGATTCATATATTATAGTAATTATAACGCCAAAGAACTAAGAACTATTACGATGTGCGATGTGTGACTATTACGCGCGTTTATCTCTCGCGCGTTGAACTCTTTCGTATGAATGATGGTATGTATCGTCATAATTGTGGATGGCGCGTGCGCAGAGATCACGTCACATCTAATAAGATTATCATATGATTTTTATGACAGACTTCCTGACTGAAAACTCATGATATAAATTAATTCATTTAGTTATCGTTGATGTCTAATGAGATTATAGATTTTCAAAATAGGATCATTCATTTAACTATACTAGTACCTTTAAAATTATTTAGGCCATTCATTATTTTGGTAACATCAGTTAAATCAGTATAATCTTACTATATAATTCGTATGAGCTACAAGTAGTCGCTTCTCCGTTTTAAATTTTCTATACATTACTCAATGAAAAATTAACAGACATTTCGATGTCTGTATAAGTAGATTAAATAAAATTTTAAGAATTATCAACGAACTATTACTCGGAATACTTAATCTCTAAATGAATGAAACCTTTTCATTTACCAAGCAGTGAAAGTGCCAGCAATTATGTGGCAATTTATGTACGTTCACAGTACTAAAGGTTATACTGTCTCGAATGATTAATATGATTTACGTGTTTCAACGTAAATTAGCACAAAACGATTTCATTTATATTGATAATTAATTATTTTAATTAAACCAGACTAACTTGTATATAACGAGTAATATTAAATTAGAACTAGAAAAAATATGTCCGATGACAGGAATTTTGTTGGCCAAAGCCAATTTAGTATACAGATTACAGGGTGTTAACCCTTAATTTGGCAAAGAATAAAATGTAATAAAATCAATTTTATTTTTATAAAAATTTATTGTAGACATTTATAGGTGTTACAAAAAAATAGTAAAAAAAATATAGGAACTTCAGATTTCCTGAAAAACAGTGTGTGTCACAGCATACATTGCCAAGTGCCCATAAAAACATCGAGGAAATGTGTTGTAGGTATGCCGGGACATACACTGCCAATTACAGTACAAAATGATAATAATAATACCAGAATGTTACTTTCCCACTGCTGGGCAAAGGCCTCTACTAGAATGAAAAAGAAAAACAAGGTGACAACGCCTAGAAAAGGCCAACTTTACTAAACCCGCACATGGTACTCTAATTGACAATTCCTAGGACATTTTCCAGTTACAAAGCACAGAAGGACTTGGCATTTTATACATAACACTGACGTTAGCTTTGGACATAGCCTACAACGACCTTGGCTGGTCATTGCCATAAAATGGCCAACATTGTCATAGCGTATTGTTATCAACAAAATGCAAATGACGACGGATTTGTTGATACCGTTTTAGAGACATCAAATCGGCTATGGGATCGTATCTGTACCGCAAACTCCAGTAATCGGTGTACGATGGCATACTAACAACACCCATTATAATATGAATTGCTAAAAAATCTCGCAATTCATCTTCGGTCAAGCCAAGAGAACGCCCAGTTTTGAATACTGCGTATGAGTTTGTTTGCTCTACGATGTCTACTAAAACGTCAGGGGAAAAGAATTTATAGAAATAACCGAGTGAAGTTTCGTTTAATATGTCGGTGTGATCTGAGTCTTCTTCTACAGTTGCCTTGTGTCGAAAAACCGTTTTTTTCCACTGATAGTTCAGAGTGAACTTGGTGATTCGTCTAGGTCGTCTAACAGCAGAAACAGTGGGCCGTTGCGATCTGGTATTTCTGGGACGCGACTTGGAAGAAGCCCTTATGCGAGCTGCAACTAAGCCATTTATGGAGCCACTTGCTGTTGGTTCAGGCGGTGCGGGGGGTTCAGGAAGTGCAGGGGTTGCTGGGGTTGCAGGAGTAGCGGGAGTTGCTGGGAGTGACGGAATGTCACTCAGGATTGGAACTTTTTTACAATTTGGTTCTAGGGACGGGCTTGAATACACGCTTCGAAAAATTGGTGTGAGTCGAACATTCTGGTCGGGGGGGTCTTCATCATCATCTAAAAAATTGAGCCTTTCCATTGAGTTATCTATAGAAGGTGCAGAAGAAGATGTCGCGGAAAGCGGGGTGCGCACACGTAATTCATCGTCAGAACTTTCGCTACCGTCAGAGGGTGCATGCTCAGCAGGTACAAGCGCTAAAATTATACCACCACGAGTTAGAAAATTTGCTGCCGACAAAGATAATAAAGCGTGCTATAAAACCAAGTAAATAAAAAAAGCATCCTCAAATTGGCAATGTATGCCGTGACATACAAACAAAATGGCGGGTGTTTCGTTACAAACTTGGCAGTGTATGTCACGTCATACATCATGTTAGTGATCAAAATAGAACCATTCAATGTAATAGAAACATCAAAATTATTATCACACTTATTCCATTACATAATAAAGCATACATTTTAGTCATTACACCTGTCCTAAACTAAGTAATATTCATAATAATAGAATAAATACCTTGGACAACGCAGTTGACGTCCGCCGGGTAGCCATTTTTTTCAAGTTATGTCAAAATACATGTTGCTACATGTGTGTTTATTTTTTCCACCCAATAACAGTTAGTGTTGCAATATAAGAATGTTAATTTTCCACACGGAAGATGTAATTATTTTAACAATTTTTTTTTTCAAGTTCATGTATGACGGTACATACAGTGCCAAATTAAGGGTGTGCACAGGCGATTATTCCGTAACTATTACAGATATCAAAAAACTGTAAACTGATATCGAAAGTACTATACCTAATGAGTAAAATAAAAATAATAACTTTTTAAAAATAAAACAAGAAATATATATTACGGTTATTATCTAGTGTAAAGTCAGTCATTATGTTACTTAATATGTTTGAATAAAAACAAAAAATCACCCTTTTCTTAAACTGCTATGTAAAAGGAGATTGATATATGGAAAGCTTGGGTGTCGGAATATACTCTATGTAAAGAGATAAATTTTATGGAATTTCCAATAATTTTTAACCGATATTAGTTGCTAACACCTGGTCACAACAATATAGAATTTGTAGTTTTTATAAATGTTCAACAACCACGAGCGTAAAAGCCTTGAATTTAACAAACGTTACGTTCCTTTCCAATGGCCGTTGGGCAACGCTCCACCAAATTGGCTCCAGTTATAATTCACCAGAACCACTTATGATATAAGAATATTAATTTAGACACAAAAAAATATTGGATATCGAGTTTTGCTATTTTGGCGCTATACAACTTATTTATGAAACTAATACACAAATGGTACAAGACAAGTACAAAAAATCCAAAACGTTGTTTAAATATCTTCTAATTTCAATATTTACTGAGAAATGAGTTTTTTGAACCAGCTAATCTCAGACTGGTTTGAATTTAAAATTATGTTGGACTTGGCCCATTTATCTCGAGGAAGATAATATGACCAATAGAAACGGAGTAAGTAGTATAAAAAAAATGGAGAAAAATATTCCTGTTGTGGACAGACGACTTTGCCCATTCGCTAGATGTATTAAGCAACAAAAAGGACCTTTTCGTTTCTTATTTAACATTCATTTGCGTGGAAATCTTGTTATAATTTCCAGCTCAAATTCCAATCAATAATTTCGTAAATATCCTTAGTCTCAGAATACGCAATACTGTATTAAATATTGCGCAGTTGAAAACCTGTAACCAAAACATACCCCAGGACCTTTCTAATCTTTTAGGTCTTAAGCAACTGTTTTAAAGTTGTTATATCCAGTTCCTTTGTCATAGATACCTGAGTTGATTGTAACATAATTTATCATTAAGTGGTCTGTGAAAACAAATCCATTTCGATGTATGAATTTATCTAATATAAAACAAGTCTAATTGAATAAATAAATACTTTAGTTTGAATTTAAGTATGAGGTTATCGGTCCAAGTCAATGGTCAGACAACGATTCAAAATTATAATAAAATTCAAAAAATTAAAAATTCAAAATTCTTTATTTGGAACAATAAAAACACACAATACAAAAAACTTTATGAACGATGGCACCTATAAAAACTTAAAAAAGCTGTGGCACAGGTGCCAACGCCAAAATTAGATTATAAATCAATATAAAAACTTATTTCCTCACAGAGATGATTCTCATACTTATGCAAATAAGGTAAAATAATAATCACTTAATCTTGGAGTAATTATGCACTATCTTCGTAATGTTTTCATGTGTACAATAATGTGACAATATTTACATTGACCACTTGACGATTCTATAAAAGAACTATGATAATTATTCACATATCAATGAATGGAACATACAGAAGTACCATCTTCTGTAAAAATATTACCTGTCATAGGTTATGTGTTTAACTCACTTGTTTCTTTATACTATGGTTTAAAGGTACGTGGTTATGTAATATATCTACTTTGATATAATTGAGATGCATCACATAATTATCGTTTAACTGCGTAATAGAACTAGAATTCATAATTAAACTGGCAATCTTCTATTGCATTAATAAACACTGTTAAATATAATAGTTTTAAATACTTTCATTATATTTAAAATATTAGATTGAGAATTGTATGACAAATATTATAATTTCTTAAAATCACAAGCTACTTTATTTGAGGTTATATTTATAAAATAAATTCAGCAGGTTTTTCTTGTTTTCTCTCATCTTTGTTTGTTTATACATATTGAAATATATTAAGCGATTGATATTTCTCAGCATGCTTTTTCTACTGAAAAGCTATAATACTATTGATTGAAATTGTGATTTAAGTGTTCAGACACTCTGCTATATGTACCTATCGAAAGTAAGGCACGTGACAAACTGCCATATTTTAATGTGTAAACTTACTTATACTTTTACGAATTGTAAACGTTATATTTATTAGTTAAATCGTGTTTAGGAATAAAATGATACATTATCCATTAAATATATATTAAAACAGGTAATAAATATGAAGTCGCTTGTTATTTTTTACACCTGACGATTAAATATAAATCCTGTTCCAATCTCAATAATTTATTTGTCGAAACTCTAAAGGTCACCGTCATTTTAAAGTGGATTTAATAAATAATGATCGAGCAACGTTTAGTAAATAAATTTAGTGAAGAATTTAGTGAACCTACTTATCTTTCCTACTATTACTATAAGCATAGATACCAGCACCAACTACCTATGACATTTTATTCTAATTGAAGAACCTTCCTGCAGTTGCAAAAAATAAATAATGTAGTATCTAGAGTAATAACACGATAAAATTATGATTACTCTTTGATTCTAAATAACGATGTATTGCTTCCTATTAAAAGCATCTACTTAATATTCATCTACATTAGGTGTCCCTTACTTGTCCGCATTGTTTTGTTTTCATTGACACATTATTCAGATTGTATTTATTTATCCTATTACTTCCGAATGTTTACGTTTCTGCCATCATAATAGTTATGAAGTAGGTATCTGGGACAATATAAGTGTAAAACAAACACTTGTCATTTTTCAGTTTACATAATCACACTTGACCGTTATATTTATTCCTTATATGCTAGATATTATCATAAATACAAGCTTTGGGTAATGAAATTCCGGTTTTCAAAAATGGCGGTTAAATTGTTCCAAATTCAACTTTAAATTCGGCACCATTTTTTTGGAAATTCGCGATAATGCGTATCACGTGTGCTTAATTAGGTGAAAGAAAACAATATAAACGCTTACCATACGCGATGCAAGCGATAAACGCGAACTGTGCACAAATCCTCATGTTGTATGTTTGACGTCCGCGCGTTACCTCAGCCCGGCAGAACTGTGCGCGACGGCCAGTGGCCACCGCTACCACCCTCCAGCGTATGTATAGTGCAGACTTTCAATTTGAAGTTTGGATAACTTTGTTATTGGGTGATGTATGTTTTTTATCGAAAAAAATTATTGAAAAGTTTATAAAAAATAACATAATGTAGGTAAATGGTAAAGTTGATGTGCTTAGTTGTGTGAATGTTTGTAATATTTTATAATGAGTGAGGGCAATTTGGAATTATAGTATTTAATTCCAAATTGCGATATTTAGCGGATTATAATAATGCTAAATTTTTAGAGATCTAATATGAAATATAAGATCTAATATGAAATATTAAATCTCTAAAAATTCGATGAATACAAAAATCTTTACATTGATATTTGTACAATTCGTGCTATGCACAAACCTGGCTCTTAAAATATTTGTTACTTTAATGTAAAGGAACTTTGTAGGTAATATGAAATATAAAAACTATGTAATATTTTTACCATGTTAGTCATAAAAATAAATACACTCACTTAAAAATAAACAATGGCACACTTACAACTTTTAAATCTTATTTTTATTTGAGGTCTGGTCTATAACCTTACCATATGTCACATTCGAGTCACCTATTACGAAAACGGGCGCAACCTCGCATCGTGTTATGTGTGACAAATGACAATACAAACACGGACTGCAGTCTAGACAATACTAGATGAAGTTAAAAATGAATTAATAATAATTAGAACCTAGATAATTTTATGTAAATTATAAAACTATTGCTGTTTCAAAACATAATTAAAATAGCTAAAGATTAATAGATTATTTTTTTTTTCAATGTTAAGTTTAAAATAATTATATACTAACGTTTATCCGCTATTTAAATAACGGATAATGTTTTATAATAATAGGCTTTATAGTGAAAAATATTGTCTGGTATTTATTTGTGTTATTCTGTGAATATGCTTTACCTGGAAAATGTCAAGCGTTTGATGAATTTATATCGATAAGAGTACCTTAGTTTTTTGTGCGTCTACAAATAGATTTATTCTAAGTGAGTATTTTCAATAAAAGAGGTACTTAAAGTGACCCAAAGTTTGATTCAGTTGAATTTTTTTATAAGGCAGGCATGATACAGAAAGGGGATAACATGATTTTAAAGAGATTTGAGTCAGGATGTATATTAAGATAAAATTCTGAAACTCGGAAAATTTTTCAAGAGTCTGTCTCATCAAATTTTTCCGAGTTAAATATGTTATTCGTTAATTTGTCGTATATAAATTAATAATTTGTATCATTGTATGTACCTTTCTCATCCGGATAATATCCAAAATCAGCTACATATTAGGTATAGCTTATAAACGTAGGTGTAACCGAGGTAAACCTAGGCCTTACAAACTTTTTATAATTTTTAGTAGTATTACAGTGTACTGTTACAGTAACTCGAAGACATGTGTAGGAGAGCACCTACTTGTGTGTATAACGAGCTTAAAATATTTCTAGTCTGTCTTTGGGTATTACATTATTAATAATTACCAAAAAGAGAGATTTATATCTAAAACTTAATCTGTTAGATTGATAAAGGAACACAATTATCTTAATGTTATATCAGAAAATGAAATAAATAGGTTATCATAAACATATAAGTTTAAATGTCCAAGAATGTTATATATAATTGGCACACTCAGTACTTTTAGCGCCTGGTATTTAACAATTCAAACATAATACGCAATAGCTTTAATCAATAAATATATTTGTGCTGATGAAATTGTTTTATATAATTCCTTATAGCTTAGTGCGTATACTCAACTGAATTGTGTCCAACAAATCGATACAACACTTACGTTGTAATTACGTTATTGTTACAATTATCTGTAATTGGCTTACAATCGACCTGCACTTTTGATGTCTTTTGAGATACGAACATAATAAATAATAGCCACTAATTACTTACTACAAAGTACTAAAGTAATACTTTCATTCGCTTTATAATCATATAGATTTAACAATTTAGCAATAACAATCGTTATAAGTTGCTGATTGAATTTTAAAATCACAATTAACTACGCCTGGCATTTTTATAATCACCCGTATAAGGAAATGGAATTATACTTTGAAGAAGGCGAGGGAAAGGGCATTGAAACTTTCTGGCATATCGACCCGCCGCCATTTTGATTTTTTTTTCAAAATCGCGGCGCACGATTAAAGTGGTATGTATGGATAGAGGACACATAGACGAACAAAAAATGTCTCATAACATAGTACCCTAAAGCGTCACATTACCGAGATATTTGGAGGTAAATATTCACTTATGAGTACAACGACAAACACTAAAAATTGACTTATTACGTGTCTATATGCATAATATTATCTCCAAATAATCACTCCCAGGTAGATTATTATTATTAACAGTTTATTGGAAGAAAGTAGGTACATTCATTACATAAAAACATACATACATTACATAAACTACTACCTACTAAACATAGTACCTACTTTCTTCCTGTAATAATAATAATCTACCTGGGAGTGATTATTTGGAGATAATATTATGCATATAGACACGTAATAAGTCAATTTTTAGTGTTTGTCGTTGTACTCATAAGTGAATATTTACCTCCAAATATCTCGGTAATGTGACGCTTTAGGGTACTATGTTATGAGACATTTTTTGTTCGTCTATGTGTCCTCTATCCATACATACCACTTTAATCGTGCGCCGCGATTTTGAAAAAAAATCAAAATGGCGGCGGGTCGATATGCCAGCGTCCATACAAAAAGTTTCAAACCCCTTTACAAGATCTGATTCAACAAAATGATCTAAAAATAAATAGGTATACTAAATTTAAAAAACGCAAAAACCCTTAAATAATGTCATGAAATTATACCATTGTCACTGATCATTATTATGTATAATCGGTCAAAATCTAAACTAAAGGAGTAAGTAGTGTAGGTAGGTACATAAAAACATACAACATTTTTCCTAAACGCATACTAAGTAAATATAGAACTAAGTATATATTATATATTTATTATTTACATATCAGTAAATACAATAATATGAGAATAAAGTTAAATTTCATCCGGAGGAATAAATGTTGTAATTATATAATATTGTCTTTACATTTTAATTATCTTTTCAGACCCGGACTAAAAGTTTAGCCGAAAATCAACGTTGTGACAAGGTGACACTATGCTTAGAACTTTTGCCTTTAATTACTTTAAAATAAATTACTGTCGCTTGTACTTTTACATTTTTGTTGTGATTGCGTTGATTAATTAATATCGTGTATTATATACTTTTTACGTATAATGTATCCAAATACATCTCTTTTGATTTTATGTAAATCAACCTATGCGTTATAAAAGTATGTAATAAATTGCTAACTATATAGGACGAATTTCAACGACATGTACTGTGTCAGCTTATATGTTGTATTAAAGGTCATCTTAAAGCCATAGCATATGTGTAATCGTTCTAGTTATAATACTAGATTTCATTACATTCTTAACATGTCGACCTAGTCAGTGTCGGAAACATTTTAATTTCTAACGCACATTGTTACTTCTGACATTGCTTTCAAGGTTTTTTTTTAACTACCGTTTAGAAATAGCCTGTAGGGGTATGCATTTTAGGCATAAAAGCAAACTTGTTTTAATTCCTCAAATAAGCTTCCGTATAATATGTAGGACTGTAAACCTGATTTAAACAGAATTCTTAAAAAATCCAAGCGTCGCAAAAAAATATTGAAAATTTTCGTAGAATCTCTCTATAGTTATGTATTTTCAGATGCTCTTTATAAGAAGAATAATTTAGTTTGTTGTGTACATTAAAGTGATATTACTAAGCGATAAACCTGTTTTGTGTCGAAATATTACACTTTTATTCACTGTGACATCAATATCACCATCTAGGTATACCTGTGAGGTTTACTGTAATTTTAATTTATCTGTAGATAATAGATATTATTTTAAGGATAATAGTAGGTAAATACAAGGAAATAAAACAATCACTTATTATTATTTATTTAATTTAAATACTAAAATATACTTAATAGGACGTTCTTAACGACTACGAATTACGCTTTCTTCGGCAGTTTGTTCTTTTCTAATGGCTGGCCTTCGTAGTAGTTTTCACTGAAATAAAAAATGTCAATTAAGAATAGGAAACAATGGCCACTATTTTTAAGAATTTTTTATAAGAAAATCTCAAACTAATTATTTTTAAAAATAACTTTTACTGTATATTTTCGTAATCACAGCGGTTTAATCAGACATTGCAAAACTCATATAACTTGCAAAGTTTCTAATGAGTAAACTCATATTATACCTATTACAACTTGGTTTTTTAACTAAAAGCTTTAAAGAAAGCTCAATTCTTCAATTTTGTACTTATGAAAATTTAACATTTTTTCTATCTTTATAGTTTCCTTCAAGGCTGAAATCAAGAGGAGTAACAAATAATAATTCTTACCATCCAGCCACTTTCTCGGGATCGTCACACATGAAAGTATCCTCGTTGTATACTTTCCCAGAAGGACAGCTGCCCTTCTGTGGTTGCACTCCGTTACGGCAGATGTAGAACTTCTGGCAGTCCTCTGGGTGAGGGAAGGTGGGGTGGGGGAGAGCGCGGCCGTTGGGGCCTTGGACCTCACCGTCGGGGCAGGAGAATCCGTCGTCGAGTACGTCTGGAGAGAGTAAATAGGTATAAACTAGGATCTTTAAATAGGAGTAATGTAAAGGTATAAAAAACTGGCTGGATAGAGGAATGGCTATCCAGACTATTATTTATCTCTGTGCCAAAAATCATACAGATCTGACTAGTTGCTTTTGCGTGGGGGTGTCGGACTTTGAAATATTAACTATGTATATATATTTGTTTGATTATTTTACTTCAAAACAAAGGATTTAAAGTTTAAGCTATGCTTATAGATTTTGTTTAAGGATGTCGAGTTTGCCAAATTTCGGAACTAATTACTAAAATATATCGAAATGTCTTGTTATATTGAAACCTCGTTAGGTTAATTTAATTAACGGATATTTAGTAAAACTTGTCCAGAATATTTCATTTATTTGAACATTCGTTCGTCAGTTAATTAGTTAATTAGCGCGTAATTAAACAATTCTATTTCGTTAATTCAAGACATGCACACCCTGGATTACATTTAAAGTAGGAACCAACATTTCAAATTTAGACTGCTGCATTTTTTTTTAGTTTAGACCAGAGACTAGAGAATATAAGTTGCTTCTAAAATTATGCTTCTTTTTAATTGGCGTTCCCAAGGAGGTTTCAATTTGATTGTATTTTTTTACTCGATAGCCCCGAGGGTGTTTTTAGCAGTTTTCAACCGATTTAGCTGATTCTTTCTGTTTGATAGGAAATTATTTTCGTAGATAATAATTACCTTTAGTGATTCTATCACACTGTCTCTGTACTACATCTTTCCAGTCACAGTTGGAGGTCTCCTCGTCGAAGTAAAGGCCGGGAGGACAAGGGTGTTCGTTGGGGACACCGTCTGAGCAGAAGTAGAATTTGTCGCACGCTTGCGGGTCGGGGTGCTTGAAGTAGCCGTTTTGGCGCGGGCATCCCTTTGACGGTTTTGGCTCCTCTGCAAGTTAAATTTTGGTTAGTAGTTCCAATTGCGTTATAAATTATCTGTGGTGGAAAAAAATGGTGTTGGCAATGTTGTGGTAAGACTTATACGGTCAGTTTTCTGGTCATATTGACAATTGTTTTTCAAAGTTCAAGTTTATTTTAATCAAATTTTTAAATAATAAACATTAGTACCTATGAAACTATTATTTGCATATTTAAATAAAAAATTATGATAAAAATGAAGTAGATAACAGAAATATGTAAAAATATAGACAGTAAAAATAATCTGTTTACTTTGAAAACAGTTGAAAAAAACAAAATTTACTTACGCAATTCCTTTCTGTCACCACAGTCTACATTAGAAGGAATGTCGCACAATTCTTTGTTGGGGTTTTCATCAGCGAATACCAGACCATCGGGGCACAGCCTCGCTTCCGCCTTCCCTGTAAATATTTTGTTGATAAGCTTTTATTATAATAGTTATCATTCTTATTGTATTGCGTTATTTTAATAATGGGAAACAATGAAAATATTTCTAATTAAATCACACTTGAGTACAATGCGTCATAAATACTTAATTATATAAGTTTTAATATCTGATATAATATTTATATTCAAAGTTGTAGCTGTTTACATATTGCGATATGTTAAAGGTATCAGGCCGATAAATATTAAGTTTATCTTTAATTTATTTACAAATTACGCAACCCTTAAACATTTATTGAATACTATTTATTTGTGTAACATGTGAATAAATTTCGCAAATACGATTTATGTTAACTTCCTTGTACGTGGGCTTTCGATAAACTTTCCTCTCGCATATATTTACTAAAATGTTGAAAATGTATTTTACAATTTCAAGCACGACTCTTTTGTTATACCATTTAATATGCATTAAAAGCATCGTAAGTAATTTCAAATTGTTGTTATTACGAAACAGTCGAAAAGTAAAAGGAGCTCTAAGCCGTGAAAACATAAGTGTTGAATACTAATCAGCACCTTGTATCTCATGTAAGATTTAAGAGACAACAAGATTTTAATGGGTTGCTTACGCATACATGTTTTTCTCAAGGTATGTTTATATTATACGATAGATCGTCACAGCTTTCGCTTCTAATGTTTGAGGTTGTTATGTGATTTTAAAATTTCCTTTACATAATATGTGAACAGAAGTGTTTTGTCAATATGTTGGTATGAATTAGAGTACAATAAAAGTATCCTAATTTTGTGCAAAATTTGTTACAAATCCGTGTTTACGTTTTTACGTGATCAAGAAACAAACGTATAAACTTTCACATTTATTTATAGCAATATATTAAGTTTCGTTTGCTTTCTCAAGCATAACTTTACGAGTTGCAAGATGAGCGAAAAAGCTACTCTTGGCAAAATGTCACCAAGCTTCTAAAGTTTAGTTACGTCCGGGCTTATGTAAGCGCAAGTTTGACCTATTGAGTGTACAAAATAATGAGCATAGGTTATTGACGGAAAAGATTGACGCATTAGAATAACTATTGATTTAAGTTGGTGTGTTATTTTTTTGCATCGACAAATTGCTTATTTTTTATATATGGACTACTAGCTTGTCCCGGCTTAGCCCTGGTTTAATCGGGATAAAAACTAAAAAAAGGCTTGAGTCGTTTCGAAAGCTTTCCACTAGAGACAGAATGGTTAAAATCGTAGTTTTGTTTTTAAACAAAAATCTTATTTGCCTATTATAACATTAGTGTAGATGTACATGTTTATATGAATAAATAATGTAAACATTATACATAATATTCAAATGATATTCTACTACGATGTAAACATACAACATTAAGAATGAACAACGTGAAAACAATATGCAAAATTTCATTACTGTAGGTATGTGTGTTTAATGAGAACATAATACTTAAATTATACAGTGCGTGAAGGCAAGTGACATATTGCGTGACACTTCAAAGGAAACATGTCGACCTTTGGCACACGATACTGACCTTTGGTACATTTGTAATAAAGGTCACACTGGTAGGGATCAGCGTAGAAGCCACTCTTATCGGGACAGTCGAAGTCCTGGCCGGCAACTGAAAGAAAACGGATGATGATCTTTACTAGTCCTATATATTTAGATCTACTGCACGACAAAGACGATTATTACTATAACTAATTAGTATCTAATGTATTTTATGAGTATTTAAAGTTTTGACTTTTAATAGACTGGTTTGACAATAATTAGAATTAATGAAAGTGACTCTTGCAATTTAACTACCTCAACTAATGATACTGTCATTGTTCAAGTACTTATTATAATACATATGAGATCTTTCTAAGACAATAAAAAATAAACAGCAATTTGTGCGCTCATTATGTTACTTTCTCAAATCTCTACATAACACAATAAGAGAAACCCGTAAACAATGGTAATGTGCATTTAAGAGCAATTAAATAATAATTAAGTACGCATAACTTGTGCTATTTCCTATATTTTGATTGCAGTAATAAAAACGGATATCCATATTACAGCATGTTTTGAGTATTTCCCTCTGTTTTCTGAGAAACATTTAAATTCTCGATGTCATCAATTTCCTTACGTTTACATGATGTAACTGAACTGCTATTTTAGATTTTAATTATGATACCAAACATTATAATTATATAATATTATGTTCATAATCTTGCCTCTGTACTATAAATATACACATGTTATTAAGTCAATTAGTACTTGATCATTATTATTATGAAAATTTCACTTTGAAAATCTTATTTATTATCTTATACGGAAGAAGGTAGTAGCAGAGAGCGCATAGAGATATTTCTTCACCTTCTCCACTCTACCTTTTTATACAATGTTATGCCAGTTTGCAGTTTGGGTTTTATTCATAAAAGCAATTAAAGAGCGATTGCTGAATTTGCTCTATTTTACGGTTACACACTCCACTTAGCCATTAGCGTCGAGTTATAGGTTTCGAAAAACCGATATACCGTAACAGAGTTGAATAGTAAAATTGCCCTTGCAAAACATGTATTAGGCAATTACTGGAGCACCGAACTTTGTACGGTGAAAGGAGGACGAACGATTTGTTGATATGTTATGATTTATGACACGCGAGTTCATTTCAGTTTTTTACAATTTACAGTAATTAGATGTGAACAAAAAATCGCGAAGCGTAGACAAGGCGTTGATAAACTCGGTCGACTGTGGTAGCGGTACATGTCGTATCTCAATTAGATATCTGCTTTTTGGGCTTTTATTGTTATTCATAATAATATCATTGAATTATTAGAAAGCATTTAAACATTAGAACTCTTTAAATAATACGAAGTTATAGTGAGAGATATTATAATTTACGATTGAGTTATATAATCGAGATTGATGATAAAGCTTAATTTGTATTCTATATGAGTACTCAATTATTCATGACTGAAAGATTAGTTAATAATTTAAAGGTTGTAGGTGAACCTCTGCTTTTACTTTCTATTATCAGATGTTATTTTTCAAATTATAATAACCAATTATGCAACCAATAACCTATGTCAATAAGGAAGTGATGCAAGATAAAAAATAAATAATTTTAATGGCATAAAAAGTTGTTTTTCACATAGCCAAATCATCGAATGAGCACAGCGGAAAATTCCATATCCTTCAAACCGGATTTTTTGAAAACTGGATTGGAGACCAATAAATAACAATAATAATAAATTATCTATGTAGTTGGTATTTAGGTACTTACACGAGAAGAGTAAACATTTATGTTACATAATATGACCAAAATCTACTTAGGTGGTTTTGGAATTTTGCAATCAAAACACATATTATGGATTATCAGGACTAGATGAAAAATTTGTTTCAGTCGCTGTATAAGTTTGATAAACATTAAAAAGAAAATTATACATTTAAATTAGATTTTACATACATAATATTTCCATAAATAATGTTCTTAATTGTCTTTTGATTCAGTAAGGAAAAATTAAGAGTATTAACTTCACGGAGTATTTCTCTCGTTTGTAAATATACCTATCAAAACCTACGTTAAAACTATATTCTGGAAATTCTACGAAAGCTACGTAGCTAAGTATTGCGTAGTCTAGATACTGGTATATTTGCTCAGATTAGGCCACGAAGCCTTCCGCATTTGGTATAGCCGGTAATAGCTTGACAAAGGTGCAACTTGCTTACGCTATTGACAAATTTGTACCTCTAGTTTAAGAGAGGTAGGGCCTAGTAGGTCATATATCATACTGTAGTATTGACATAAAACAGTCATAACAGTGATTTTTAAGGCAATTATTTAAAAGTAGTATCTTGCTGTTTTTAAGTTACAAGAAAGTTAAATATTTATATAATTTTCTAAGGATATGTTTAGTCCTTGAATATCTATGGACAGTACATTATATTAATATTAATTTAAAGTATAGAAAATAACCTGCAAAGTTACAAATAAAATTTTGTAACACAATTTGTTTTATTGTAAAGTGACAGTAACCACAATCCAATGGAATTTGTAATGTGTCCTTGAAAACCCTACCTTTACTTTCATAATCCTTTAATGTAACATTTTATGTACTAAAGGGTTATGCAAAAATACCGAGAAGTTGATGTAAGAGAAAAATGCAGCGGCATATTCCAGTTTGCCGGCAATTTTAAATTACACCGTGAACTGTGATAATTTACGAAATTTTAAGGAATAGGATACACAATTATTTTATTAAGTATGATATTGATATATTTTAAGCTATTTAAAATTTATAATTAATAACACAGCATTAATTTAGCACACGCAATTATGCAATGTTTCTTTTTAAATATGGGACCTTTTATAAAAATCTGAAGCTCGACAACACAATTATTTAAAAAAATAAGTTTACGCTATTTAAATACAATTACTCTAAAATATAACAATTTAAACATCAATTAATATAAAAAATAATAAAATCTAAAAATGTAAGTACTCACCAAAGCAAACAGCGAAACCGAAAAGTATTAAAATTTTCATTTTGACAAACAAAACTTATACTAAATTAAAAAATAAGTTTTTAAATGAAAGTACACGTGCGCCTCCCCTGAAAGGTTGTTCTGTATTAACGTTAGTAACGAGAGCCGTGAACGACGCATGCGCGGAGCGAGTGTTGCACGCTCGTAGGAAAAGAGTGCAACTTTGAATTAAACAGCATGTTTTATTTACGGTGGTCATCATTAACGGTACATTAAATAATAATGTGGTACTTGGTATATGGTAATTAGTATGTCGTAGTTGTTAAACATAGAAAATTATACTTTAATTTCTTTAGGTTTATTAGCATTAATCACTTCAAAATAATTAGTGTCAGTGTTGGATTTACTTTTTTTCTTACAATATATAACTTGATGATGGTTTAAATAATTGCATTAAGTTTCTATTGTGTTATTGTCATTATTTTGTTAGATCTATTTTGTATTTTTCATATAATATTAGAAAACAACGTAAACCAAAGTGTAATAAAGCTAAGACTAAACATTCTATCTTAAATCGGTGATGCTTTGGTCTAAATGAGTTTTTTAACAGTAATAATTGTAAAATAAACGACTTTACTTCTCGTTAAGACAACAATAAACAGACTTCCTTATATTTTAATGTAAATAAAATTTTATTTTAATGCAGTCATTCCTGTAGAATGAACCATTATGTGTGTGTACAATGAAGACAAAAAGCCACGTACCATGCTATAACTATACATCTTAATAGCATTGAATACATTTTCGTACCCGAAGCAGTCAGCCTCGAATACCAGGACATCATGGTCAGTCTCATGGATACGGTCAAACGGCGTATCCAATATAACAGGCACTAAATATGGTTTAATGTCACCTTTCGTTATGTATCTTTTTGCTTCGAGCGTCTTCTTTTAACCTTTAAGAGGTACTTGGGGACTTATGTCACAGAATGAATAAGTACTTTTTTAAGTTCACTGTACATGTGGAATAAAACCGACCGTATGTTATCTAACGGAAGTAATGTTAGTAGAAAATAATGTTACCAGATATAATTGTTATATCATATTGTTGGTTCCTAACTCTCTTACTACTTTATGGACTATTAATAACTTTAAAATCTTATTGATTTATTTATGCTTTATATAAAAAGAAAAATGTAAGTATGTTTAAATAATGTACGATTGTGAAGCTTTTAAATTGTATTTGTTTTCCGTTTACCAAATATCTCGTTGACATGGACTTTACAGTTACAGGATTACGACTATAATTGATGTCAGTTAGTCATATCTTTAATTTTTATGTTATATTATTTTATGTACAGTCTATATTTTTAAACGAATCAATAACTGCACGAACTTTTGCCGTTTACGCTTTGGCCGTTTGAATATTCCAAAAGGATACATAAACAGTGCACATTGTGAATATACTTTATTATTTGAGTCACGCGATCAATCAATGGCGCTTTCTTCTAAATCAGCATTGGAACAATATTTATTAGTTTCCTAGGACAATTCATGAAACACGTGCGTCGATTTACAATGAGTCATTCCGGGACACAGAGCCTACTCGCTATTGTTTCATCATGTCTTTGGTTCACTTCGGTTCTTGAACCCGTCTTACTTCCTAGTAAAAGTTCTGTCGTGTTATATTGGTTTTGTTTTTTTATTCAAATCAATTTTACACAGAAGTCGGAAAACTATATATATACTTACGGTATGCATCTAGGAGTAAGTTTAAGGTGGTGTTTTGGAAGCCTTACAAAAAAAGGTACTCACTATTAAAACTCTAAAAAATAAACTTATAAGAATCTGATTCGATTTTTTTATAGCAAGATAAATTAAACTGTGAGGTTTAATGAGCTTTTCATACTTACGACGATGTTTTTAACCAAAAATAGAAAAGTAATGAAACAATATTTATTCAATTATTGGTGAACATTGAATTAAGTGAAAAAAATATATTTTGATTCACGTTGCAGTGAGTGAATTGAGGAATTTTAAGATTAAAGGAAGTGCTGTGTTTTTCAGGACTTTGTGGAATTATATTTTTATTATTCCAAGAATATAAGTAATAACGAAGATTTTGTGTAAAACTTTAAATAGCTGAATTATATCCTTAACGTTGTTTTTTGTCCGAAGTAATATTAAGAAGAAAATTCTGTAATATTTTTTCATAATTAGTTACATAAATGATAAAATATGATACTTCAAAATCTTCAAATAGAAAGTAGTTTGACAAATGAAATACGCAACATTTATTTTAGAAGTGGCATGCTAATGCGCAAGAATAAATTAAAAATAATTTGTAAATTCAATTGGAAATACCGATGAATCCTTTCACAAAAATTCTTGAAGGCTTAATATGACATTAGATTTAATATATAATTATTGCAAAATTAGAATTTTTAAAAGTTATTGTTCAGGTAAACTAAGGTCATTTAAATCTAGCACGCATTATTTTTTTCCACTGTATCGTATTAAATATGCTAATTTTAGTGCTACTAACGAATTGTAATTCAATCGTTCTCATTTTTACAAATGGCTTTACTTGAAGTTTTGCGGTTAGGTTAAAGTACGTTTTGTACTCTTCATGGACACGAAGAGATACTAATAACTATTTTGATTTTAAATTATATATTCAGACATCAAGATATTTTGAAGATTATAATTCCAAAACGAAAAAAGCTCCCCTCTTGCCAAATTGCTCTTGAACCTTTTGCTCCGTTTTCAGGTGATTGTTGTATGTACTATGAAATAACCGTAGCTACTGTTTTCAAGCTTCATTTTTCCCATAACTGTTACCAAGCATTTTCTATTAGTATTCTAATAAGACAGCTATGGGATGCAACGTGCCTCTATTAATAGATTAATTTATCTACATCAGTATATCAGATCGAATGCAACAAACACTGGAGCTTGCCTTTATTCAAGGACTCTCCGAACACGACAAGATGGGCCTTTTACTTTTACGACTAGTATGATTTATCTGTCGTATGTTAAAAGCGACTACAAAGCCTTATTTGGGAATGTGTTTGAATAGCAGCAGGGTATACAAACATATATTATATATTTTTTGTGTCACGCTATCTATTACGCAGTTTTTGAGTAACAAGGATCTTGGCAATATATAAAAAGTATTACGTAATCATCATTGTGTAACTAACTTGTACTGAATAATAAAAGCTCATTATTTATTGATAGAAAGTATTTCACTGTAAAATACACAAATGA
This sequence comes from Colias nastes, assembly GCA_907164665.1. NCBI lineage: Eukaryota > Metazoa > Arthropoda > Insecta > Lepidoptera > Pieridae > Colias > Colias nastes. The sequence continues at coordinate 45,835 of CAJQZM010013672.1, forward strand.
CAATAAATTCGTAATAATTAACGTATTACCTAATTGGATTTTGTGCCATTATATTATATTACTTGTGATTGAATAATTTTAGAATATTAAACATAATAATATCTTGTTCATGTTATATCTCTGTGAGACAATGCGCTTTCTTTTAGTCTGACAGTCGCTGAAATATTCAAACTGCACGTCTATAGATTTAAATGTCTGATATCAGCAATTAAGCAATATAAGCAACAATATAGGTTGGGTAACGGAATGCCTATCGAAAACTGGTCTTATAAGTTGTAATACCTAGTGTCTAGTACTCTGGGTCAGCTAGGTGACGAAAATTGACATAGCATAATAATTAGACAAGCCTACGCAAAAGTGATTGCAAAAATTGTCTTACATACTCTCACTTGAGACAATGGGTATTTATTAACGTCAATCTGAGAACGGTTCACATCTCCAATTATGAACGGCGCCTTTGTCGTAACAAATATTTTGCTAATAGGCGAGAGGTATTCCAATCTTATCTGTGCAATTACTAATAGTGTATGAATCACCTTATAATAGTTAAATTATGTTCAAATAAGGCGCACTTGATATTGCTATTTATAATAATTTTAGCATCTTTTATTACTTTTTTATCTCCCTAGTAATGAAACCTACGTTATTTTTAATTGGGGCGTCAGTTGTAAAATTAATATTTTAATTATATTATTTCGACGTGATGACGTAAGTTGTGGTATGCAGTTTCGTTTTTTGCATTCTATAATAAATCTTATTTATAGTTTTATAAATCCTACCTTGGGAATTATTATAAATCACTTTCCCGATTCAGTTTGGATAATGGAATGAACTGTCCTGTTAACAATCAAAACTGCTAAAAATATTATTTTAACAGGAATTTTTTAAAGCTTTTAAATTTTAAAACGTTATCAAATAAAGTTTGTTGTGAAAACATTCATTGTCAGCTGATCAAGAAATACGCAATACGTATAACACCTTTTCATTGCAAATTCGAAATCGACAGTTAAAAAATTTGATCAATAATATTCATATTTGATAATACCGTTCACAGTTAGTCATTGTTCAGGACAATAGATCTATTGTTTGTAAATAATACAATGAGTGCATTTTCGATGAGAATTTTGATAAATCTTTATCAATATTTAGAATCATAAACGTGAGTGTAACAGACTGTAGTGTGTCCGAATAAAAAAGGGTTTTAATTTGTTTCATTGTGGGAGATTTTTCTTAGAAACGTCTGAAATTGTTCTGAGAAATCTGTAACTAATAGATCACGAGACAAGAAGAGCTCTATGTATTTAAAACCAATGAAATTATGCAGAAAAATGCGATGATGAGAATAATTAAATTTAAAATTTTCAAGTGTCTATTCTTGAGATGAATCCTATCTAGTAGTGTACCTATTATGTATTGATTGGGTTCAATGTTAAATCATTATACTAAATTTTATAGGGAATATTTTATCTAAAATCGTAAATACAAAATATATTTTAATTTAATTAGTCCGTGATTAATCTCAGTTTTATGCATTTCATTGTGATTAAAATATGATATCTCCGGGGATCAAACCTAGATCTTCAACGGTATATGTAGAATTAAAATATATACTTCAATAATTATTATTTGTACCTATATTCATATCAATATCGACAGATATTTGTTATTTAATAAACATTCACTAAGTTATTAATATAATATTTAGAGCAGTGCGCTCGTTGAATACAATTATTAACATACTTTAATATAATGTACAAGGACGGAGTTTTTAATGATATAGAATGAATACGTAATATATTGTCTTTTATACCAGATATACTAGTTTGTATACAGAAAATAAAAAATTAAGGTCAGACTAGCAGAACAATACGCACACCATAAAAGCTCAGCGTAGCAACAAGCTTTCAAGAATAGCCATAAATTTGGTTCGTTATCATTAATATTTAAAGCCATTCTGGATAAGGATAATATCAGATTATTGCATCCATATAAATAAATTATCCTTCTTCTTATCAACTTCTCCAAGTTGCAGAGATTTTAATACTTATATGTTAATTCGGTATTTATGCTACAAAACTTCCAAGAGTCATAAAAATATGTTCTGTAGTTTTGGCGATATTGAGAAACAAATATCCAAAAATCCAAAGTTTCGTATATATTTTAATAATAAATTCAAGTTGGCTAAGATGCTGTTTATGTTGCTTAAATTCCAATTAAGTACACATTAAGCAATGATAGAGGATCGAATGTCAAGGGAAATGCCTTATTAAATGCACGTCGTTAGTATGCGATTAACCTTACTATACTATGTATCTAACTGGCAAGTTTTTTTTACATTCTATGAATATTTGAAATTCGTAAATAATATATTAACGTAATTATATACTTATATGGGCATATTATATTAGCTGCATTGGCATATTGTCTATTGATATAAAATGGTAACGTAAAAAGTAATGATTAAGCTCTCTGGTGATCGGCCTTAAGAGGAAATATATTGTGTCTAACAACTTTTGAACATTCTTAAAATAAAGTTGTCTATTATGATTTATTATTTAGGTATAATATAAGATGTTTACCGTGATATTTTGTAAATGTTTGCTTTAGCAGGTAAAACTCTTGTTTGCGTTTTTGTACCTTAAAAGAGCTTTTTAAGCATTGGAAAACATCAACGATTTGAAAATAGTCGTTTAACTTGTGTGAAAAGTGAGCAAACTGATTTACGTTTTTGAATTGATAATAGCATACTTATTATGTGTTTATTTCATATGCATAAGTATTTTATATAAGTGCACATAGAATGCATTACTGCCTAATTAAAAAAGTTTTCCCGGCAATTAAGTACTTCGATAATCGGCAGTTTTTCGATAAAGGTCCCATTTTAACTATGAAATCATTGAATTTATAAAAAAGTATGTATTGTATAATATTATAGGAGGAGGTAAATAAAAGATCACACATCCGTGGTTTATCTTAAAGTATATTTAACTTATCAAGTCTTAGGTGTAACTTATATTATATCACTCAAAGCTTAAGACCTTCCCTTGGGGCTGGGGGCGGCTTCTTCCGCATCCTTGTACCAGTCCTCGCTGCAAAAAAAAATATTATTATTATTACAAAGTTATATATGTGTGTAATTACATGAATCATAGTATGGTTCTAATTAAATGAATGATTCACGAAGCGAAGGTAAATATTTTCTTCGCCAATGTAGAGTTCAATGATGTTGTCATATTTCAATGTAATTAGATTTAAAATAACAACTTTTTATATGCAATAATTTAAATGCTGATCTTGGAAGAGGCTTATTGAAAATAAACTATCTTGTATTGCAAATTCTTTAACGAAATGCATGCACTATAAAACTCTACTATTCTTTATTGTGAATGGATCAAATTGTGTCACAAAGTACAAATAGTACGGTACGTTTTGACGTTCTTTATTGAACTTACCATCCACGGACGTTCTCAGGGGCGTCACACTTCTGTGTCTCTTCGTTGTAGACCTCTCCGACTTGGCAGCCGAGGTCACGGGGTTCGATACCGTTGAGGCATACGTAGAAACGTTGGCAGTCGTTGGGGTGGGGGAATTTGGGGTGAGCCACGGTTTGACCTTGTGGGTCCACTAACTGATCCTTGGGGCACTCGAAACCGTCCTTGAGTTTCTCTGGAGAAAGAAATGTGATTAGATTTTATAGTAATTGCATATGTCTGAGCGTATAGAAGTTTAATAATAATCCTGATTAACATGCTATTAGTCAGTAAATGAGGATATTATGAGGAAATGCTTGGGAAGTAACAATTAAGTGTCAATAAAGTGAGCATAATAGTTCATAACCAGAAACAGCAAGAATTCCAAAAATGGCAGTGAACGCAAGGAACATGAATCCGTGGAAGGGCATATCGATCACCGAACCTCTCACTGTATACATTACACACGACTAAAACTTGCTCTTTGTGTTATCTGTGCCACTGACCGGTTAAGTGAGAGGGCTAGTTGGCACGCCAATCTACATCAATATCATTAACAAATTCTTGACGTATTGACCTTCAAATTACTCCATAATAATTCAGCTAAAAGACTATTTGCGATTAAGGAACTGCGATCGTGGTAGTAAATGTCCACTCGCCGGGGTTATTCGAGCGATCTTGTTACAAATTAAGTAGTCAATTATCAATTTTGGCGTTGCTTTATCATGTTTTATAGTCAATTTTAGCATGTGTCTCTGTTACAGCAAATTTATAACATGTAGATGTATCAAATTACCTACTTCTAATTTCGGAACTCTCGCGTAATTTTACCTAGCCATCATCTCTCATAATTGTACTTACTGTCTTGTGTGGCGCATCCTTGTCTTCCAATGGAGTCGGGCCAGACACAGGTACCGGAGTACTCGTCGAAGTGGAGTCCGGCTGTGCACTTGACCTCGATGGCGTCACCCTCGATACAGTTGAAGAAAGCGTTGCACACTGTTGGGTCGGGGTGGGCGAAGAAACCGTTTCTACGGGGGCATTGCGCGTTGGGCTTGGGGGGTTCTGTAAACGGATAGCTTGTTAGATCTAGAGGTATAGACTAAGTTTTAAAATTTAGCGTCATTGAAACATATGACTGGTAAATTTAAAGAGATTTAATAGATGATTTTTGTTTACTCTACGTTTAATAATAGGTCCTATTTGTCGGATATATTTTGCGTAGTCTAGAACGGAATCTAGTTATGTAATTACGGATAGTATTCATTCAAATCTAAAACTCTGACGTTTAAACATTACATTTAGGTTCAACAACATTTGTATTTTAGTAGCCTATTTATTAACCAACTTGCATTTTATTGATTGATTCCAATCTTTATTATCAATATTTTCCATAAACGATAGTAAAATGTCATAATTTCATTTTAAAGTAATATACAAGTAAAATACAAGTTTTACTACGAAATGTTATTTGCTGTTAAAAGAAACCGAATTACGTATAAAAATAAAAGCGTCAAGGTGAATTGTCGAAAGTTACTTTTGAAATCGAATTATTATTAAAACAAACACATTGCGTCACACTAGAAATGGGAATTATATATAAGTAAAATGTTGAAATCCTTGAAAATTCTCGATCATTTGTTGTAAGGCTGATTTCTAGGAAACAGTTCTCTTTATTCTACAAAACAGGAAGTTAGATTTCTCTTGGGTTAATAGACTTTAACATTATATTTATATCCTTCTTGTTCCGGCGTCGAAACGATTTGGATTTAGCACATTATTTTAAAATTTAAATTAATTCAAGCATTTTAATCTGATAAAATCTAGATGAGTGCTAGATAATTAATACATTTACTTCGTATCAAATTAAATGTAAAGTTACTTTAAATCTGCGCTGAATGCCAATAATTTAAAATGTGGCATCCTTTTAATATAATATAATATTATTTGTGTTAAATTCAGTAGCGTGACCTAGGCGGTCAAAGGTAGACAGGATACTTTCATGTCTGGCACAGAAAAACGACCTTGGGACATTCATTGTGCACATATGCATTATAGATATATGAAATTGTAAGTATGTATATAAAATTTAATGATTTCGCTGGACCTATTATAAACACTAACATGATTTATTGTTTGTGTTTACGTTTACATTGGTATATTTTATTATTTCCTATGAAATAATAACTATTAACTGTATTAATACTACTATAATAGTTATTTATTGTAAATACGATTCTTTGAACATTTATACTTCCATGTTTCTTATTCGCGTTCAATTACATACTTCTCTTTTAAATTATCTAATAAAAAATACTACTTACGAAGTTCAGTCCTGTCTCCACAGTCGACGTTGAAGGGCTGGTCGCATTTGTTGATCTTCCTAATAGTGGGGTCGAAGACTAAACCGTCTGGGCAGAGCTTGGTGGTTGCGACACCATCTACACATTCGTAGAATTTGTCGCACTGCCTGTCATCTTCGTATTGACCGTCCTTGTTGGGGCATTTGAATTGGGCATCTAGAAGAAACAAACGAACAATAAGAATATTGCTGAAGTTGGGATAATGTCGTTTTAAAATTCGTTCGTTATTAATTTACTAGGAGAAGATCTTGCCAAGAGAAGTAACTGAATGATAATTTGTACTGGTGTTTTACTTTAGGTACATTAAATGTATAATTGTATAATAATAGATTATGATGTATATTATGTATACGAAGTAAATTGTACTTGCTCTACCTCCTCTATTTGGAATAGATCGTGGTGACAAAGAGTGTGAAAGCGAATCAATCAAACCGAGAAGTAGAACAGTTGTATTTGTTACTTTAAAGAACGAGTCAGCATTACATAACAACGCACTATTATATAAGCCCAGTGAACGTCAGCGACACATTATTGGTTTACAATACTTGCTCTTACGATTGCTTCGGTTAGCAATACTTAATTGATTGACAACGTGTTAGGGTCGTGTTGCACTGCATGTTGTAACAGAGTTGCATGTCAGAGTTTGACGCACGCAAATAACAATATAAAGGTCTAAATATTTGCCTGCGAAATTGCTAGAAGTGTATTGCATTTATAGCTTAGCTGTATTGATAATGCGGTTTGAGATACAGCTAATCTCGGGCCTATTGCATGAGGTATTACGACAAGACACGCGGCTCTATTGCATATAATACGAATGAATAGATATAGTAATAGAAAAATATTTACGAAGAAGAAACTTAATCACGTCGTCACGTGTAAATAACACGTTTCGGTTGCAAAATCTTTAAAGAGCGACATTTGATTTAATTAAAAAATATTTAGCATTTTGCAATTCAAATTTTAGCGAATTGTCAAGGCCGTGGCACGTGAACTAGTAAATTTTACGTTTATTTTTTAAATATTTTAATTTATATCAATATATTAAAATAGCGTATGAATAATTAGTCATCCTATCAGATTTATACAAAACACATCTCTATTACAACACTATTGGGTCCTCATTGTATAACTTAACATTAGATTTGTATCTAGCTAATAATTACATATGTAAATGAATTGCCGGAATGAGTGGGCAGCCGGTCTTATGTTACATAATGACCTTTTAGATGCCTCTCATGGAGGGGTTACATTCTCAACCTACATCTACTACTATGAGGAAGAACATTTACAATTATGTCTCTACCTTTTATTTTTAATTTCATATTAAGCTTTAAATCAGTGTAAAAGACGATAAAACGTATTTTGACGTTATTATACTGAACCATTGTACCGTTAGAAATCAATTTTGTAACTACAAAATAAAATTGTCACCTTCCGACGGAAAAAAATTCAAAACAATACAAGAACCACTCAATCAGCATCTAATCCGTCTATTGTTTACGAACATCCACGGCCATGCACGTGGGATACAAGATGGCATGCGACGCCCGCGCACCGTACCGCGACGAGCGGGGGCGGGTGACGCAACAAGTGAAAGTGAGGTGACGGTTACAACATCTTGGTGCATCGCTTGGATGCATCAGGGGTCGTGGGCTGACCCACAGATTCTGTTGAGCTGTGGAATCTTCTCGTACCCGTGTGTTAGAATTTATAGGTAATTTTCCGATGTTTTTCTTGTTTTCAGAATGTAGAGTTTATTGAATGATAGACCCTTTTCATATTAGAATTTATTGTAACGTAAAAATGGTGAACATTTTTCTGAATGAATTCACATTCAATGAATACCCACGAGTATACAAATAGTAAAGCTGTCAGTTGAATATAAATAAAAGGAAAAAGGACCATTCAACAAAAAGGTGTACTTTCTTTGATTAATTATTATTAATAATAATAAACACATTGCGTTTATTATGTTATTATAATTACGCAAGTTTTTAATAAATCAGGACACTAGGCTAATTTGATACAATAAAACAACATTAATTTAAATTATTATGTTTAAATTAATAATTAATTAGAGTTAATGTATTCAAATAAACTATTAACAACACGTCGTATCATTTAGAGCAAATCAGGATATTTTATTTTAAACATGAACTGCAAATATTACTTACTAATTAATTAATGGTTTAATATCTCTATTTAACTAATGATCTAATATCCGAAATAATTAATTTTGTAATGTTTGTTTTATATTCCTAAATGTAAAAAAATAAAGCTCGTTTTCCTATTAGCTTTTATAAAACACAGACTCAGTCTTGTGAAAGAATTATTAGTAGCCATAATGTATTCTTATTGCCTCATCTTTCGAAGTAGAACTATTACAGCTATAGCATGTTCCAGCCTATATTTGATCCAAGGGTAAATATTTAAACTTGAAGATATCTTGCTTAATGGTCATAACCTTTCATGGAACAACCTGTTGTTTCGATACTACTTATTATGTTGACTGAATTCAGTTTCTTTCTCTAGTTTGATTTTTCTTGGAATTGTAAAAATAGTATAATAATTATGTGCATTGTCAATAAACGTAAGTATTGTATGTGATGACAAGGCAAAATTAATTAAATGTTCATATTAACGTCAAATTAACGACAATTACCAATATTGAAATTTTAATCGCATTAACACTGTAAAGAATTTGTTTGCAATTGCTGTAAAATACTATTCGTGACTTGTGTAAAGTAACCGTATTGCAAAAGATAATCAAGAATTTGCGTAAATTTTAATATTATGGTGTGTCAAAACATTATTTGCGTAATAAGTGGAAAAATTGAGTGAACACTACCGGTGAATGTCAATGTCATACCTTTAGAAACGCAGTCAAGATTATACTTGTGTTTTTTTATTAACTAATGCAATCAAATTAGCATCAAATTAAGGAGAAGTTGTAAGAGACATTATGGAATTATAGAAATCACTATTACGATAAATTATGTCCACTTTTAATGAGCCTTCCAATCGGTTAAAGAGCAAAGGGTGACGTGTGAACTATAGAAAGACGCAGAGCTTATTTTTATGGAAAGATTAATCTTATTCAATATAAAAGCTTTTGTGACATTTACATTATGTAATTACATTATATATTAATAGGTATATACATTTTTAACACATATAAATTTTACTTCACTTATTTCGAATTAATTTTTTTTAAAGTAAACTTTATACTGATCGATTATTTCTATTCTAAACTATCAATTTTAAATGGAATCTTATTAGACTATAAAAATATATTTAATTAATACCTTCAGATTTCGAAATATCTTAAACAAGTGTAAAAACAAGAGACAATTTCAATATATTTAGTACAGATAAACGACTTTTGAATACTAATCGGAAAAGTTGGCTCTACTGAATACAAATTTTTACGTGTTGTGGGTGGTGAAAATGCTTACTTGTGGATTTGCCCACGGTTGTGAATAGAATTTATTATTAATCTTAGTATTTTTTCACACGATAACAGTAAACTGATTTCTGATCCGGGTTCTTTTCTTATCTTTTGTGTTTTGGGCATTCCAAATATGTAAAGGAAAATAGAGTAAGTAGATATAAGATACCGTACGTAACTTTTTCAGTTTTATAATTTTATACATTTAATGTGTTTTATTGTCTCTTTTTGGACACTTGTCTTGATCTAAGACCAATATTATTTCACTATTATATTTAATAATATATTGTATGCTTAAATCTGAAGGCACTAAAGTTTAATATAAATTTTCCTTACTTGCAAGAGCGGCAACCGCTGCCAACACGATGAAAACTTTCATGATGACCTTTTGATAATCGATTTTTATAAAAATTTAAATTACTATGACTAGATTGATGTCCGACCCCACTGGCAACCCTGGTGCAACTGACAGATTCAAGCAACGCGCGCGCCTTTTCTTCACCCGACCTGCGTATGCGCATAAACCGGTACGAAGTCTTAGGTGTAATTTTAAAAGTCTCCTATCTGTAAAACAATTGTGATTCTAATAAGAAAGTATATCCTTCTTAACATGTAAAATATGAGGTGACGCATGGAGCTGTCATCAGCTAAGACTAAGATCGCACGCAGTTATTTCATAATTTGAGGACAAATGGATAACACTTGGATTTAACGCCATAGAAGGGTAACTTTAGTGAAGGGAGAAGAATTTGATTTATTTCCAGTTAATAATTATTTTTGTATTGTTCTAGTTTATACAGAAATAAGAGTTACAGAAACGTTCGCATGAAATTGGATAAGTTTCCTCAACTTGAAATTTACGGATTATTTGTGTTTTAGGAACTTGTATGTACACAACTTTATGAGTTTCTTGTTAAAATGAAGACATCGCTGGGGTAATGGTATTAATATCTTAAATATAAACGGCGTTTAAAATAGTATTTGTACTAGCTTGTTTAACGCGATTAAAGCTTTCGAGTGAGCATAAGCTAGCAAGCAAATATGTTTCGATCTTTCAGTTTATTGTCTTACATCGTGCGTGAGAATTGAAGCGAAAGCAATGTATTTTTGAGTTCTTATTAAATATGTATTATTACCTACATATGTACATCGATATAAATCTTTGGAAAATCTTCTTTACAGCGAAGGCATATTGTTTTTCTCGGTCCAATTAGTTATTCGATTTCAATAATTTTGATATAAGTAATATAACATTTCTAAACTTCACAAAACGGTAAATTCTTAATAGGCATGCGGCACTTTCTGTATGTAGGTCGGACTTATAACGCTACTATGGAACAATAATAATTGAACTTAAAACTTAAACTACATACACATATAAGTATTTAACTGTACATTCCATAGAACTCAGACGGTCAACGATATGATGTGCATATTAAATAGTAGCCTGTTTTTGTTTAAGAACTTTTTTTGTGATAAATGTAATATGAACAAACCACAATTCACTTTAGCAAGTTTCGATTAATAATTGCATGATATTCAATATTCGATTGGCCATACTTTTTTGTCTTGTTACGCATACTAGAGTTGTTTGATTTTTGTCACCTATTATAAGGCAGTTATGGGTATGTTATTTTTAAATGAACATAATATGAAATCATACGGGATAGTAATATAATATTTGCATAAATTATTGTACATAATATTATTTCTATAGTACATGACCTTTATAATAAGTTCGCTACAATTTACAAATATTATCTATTGATTTATACCCCAAACTATCATTCGTACGCCTTAAAATTCTGGGCCAGGGCCATTACTTAAAGATATTTATTTAAGTATTTAAAGAAAAAACGATTAATTAATTTATGATAATACTTTTAAATATTTAATAGTATCACATTAAAAACTATGAATATTAACACAGAATCTTTTATTCGTAGCTTTAAGTGATAATATGAAGAATAATTTACATATTATGTGCATCTGGCAAAAACATCAATTATTATTTTTTACTTATGTTTTATGTTGAATGTTTCATAATATGTA
>CAJQZM010013674.1:0-18501 GCA_907164665.1 Colias nastes
TTTTTTTCGGTTCTGATAACGGTACAATCCGGTACAAACGAAATGCTTTGAGTTAGCATTTAAAAAAATGCTGTATTTCTAGGTCGGCAGCGAACTATATAACTACGACCCTATGTTTCTCCCCACCTCTTTGGGGTACAAACGAAATAAAAAGCGGTACAATCCGGTACAAACCTAGTACAATCGAATAGAATTGAGAAACACTCATTTTTATTCAGTTAGTTGCCAACTTCACATAGGTGATCTTTAAAAATTCATTTAATTTCTGTTCCAGTATAGGCAATACTCATAAGTATAATTAGTACTTACCTAGTATAAGTTAGCAGGTAGTAGGTAGGTAATATTTTAAGTAGCAAAGCACAACCTATACCTTTAATATAAGGTATTTTCATTAAAGAAAAACCAGAATCTATATTTTAAAGCAATTAGGAACATCCTCAAAGATCTTAGGTAATAACAATTAGATAGAAATGTTCGCTTCAGGCAGGAAATAGGGATGTCAATTTTCAGGTATTCTAGTTCAGGAATATTGCATATATACCATATCTATAGACTACACAGTTATCTATTTTAGCCTGTGTACACATCCATTGAAGTGTGCTCAAAACCAATGCAAGACTGCATTGTAGAATGTACACACACGTCTATGTTACGTAAAATATGGAACAATGCGGATATTGTTTTATCTTCCTATCCACGACTTATGATTTATGTACTGGTATAGTAATTAATGGAATAAACTACGATTTTCTGGGTGTAAAATTTCTCAAAATTTTACATAAAGAACTTACCTATAACATCGAAACATGCAAACGTGTACATTTTTTATAAGATAGCAATAAGAAAACTAAACTTTGAAAATGACTTATTAAATTCTAATTCATAACTAATACGTTTTCATTAAAATCTATTCAAACAAAATTACCCCCAAAATTAACAGTGAAAGCCCTATCAAGCACGTCTTATTTCATAAAGGGACAATAATTGAGGTGCGAACATGTACTTCACCTATACGAGACATGTGTATATCATAATAATATATTCGACATAGAAATTAGTACAAGGAATATGAAATCCAAAGCGTGTAGGCAAGACTTACATACCTATTCAGGGCGTCATAATAAGCTACTTTGACAAGACAATTACGGGAATCACTGCTAAAATATGTGATTTCCTAATTATTATCACCATTATACTGTTAGGTAATTGCACGTCAAATATTAAATTATCTTGTAGAAATTCTGTTCTTACCAAACTTCTAAGAAAATTGCTTTGCTATAAACTTATACAATAGATAATAGCGTATTTTCTTGTGTCTGATTTTGCAGAACCGTTCTAGTTTTAAAATAAAGAGAAACAATTCTTGAAGCACGAAAATATACTCGCTTTAATAACTGAAGTATTTTGTTCTAAAAATAAACAACGTATCGATACGAACGGTAAGAAGAAGAAATTATTATTTTTATTAAAATAAACAGTTATAGGTATTTATATAACTTACCAAAGGAGATTAGTATACGTGCGTGCGATGTAAAAAAGAATTGCACTGTAAACGGCCCCTTCCAGTAACTTTGCCTAGGAAGCTTATGTAAAAGAAAATCTAAGCTTATCTTATCATCCATATACACCAAGATCACAGCAGTAAGGTTAACCTTTATTATACTCCCGTAAGAACCACTAAACGCTCCCCGTCCATCAATTAGAATAACTGTCGGGATCTCGGAATGGCTTGCTCCAATTAGGGACTTCTTTTTGCTGCGTCAATCAATGGTGCCGATTAGGGTTGGCTGAATGTCGATAGGTGTTCTCTACGTGTGCTCTTTAATGAGATAACGCCATGACTGGTTGCGGTGGTGTTTGTTTAAGCATTTAGAAAGTTAACATTTTTATAAATAAGGTTATGTAACTTGGTAAATTAAAATTGTTTGCTTATTTGTTAAAATAACTTTAAAAATCTTATTAATTTTTGAAACGCGAGTGTATTTTCACGGTTTTATAGACTAAAAGACACGTTTATTTTTGTAAGTAATCGTGTAAACGCGAATAAAAACTTCAGAAGTAAATTTTCCTATCAGTCTTATCTGGATTTGAACAAACGAAATTTATATGCATCTTCTTTTGAACACAAACCCCAATAACAAGGAAGGATCACCTGTCGTTTGCGAAAAGCGAATATTTTACGTATTCCAATGCTTAATTTATAGAATTTTTTTTCAAGTTCGTATCGCTACTAAGTAGCATAGTAGCAGCTACTATAACAAAAACGTACATCTACATGTAATACTGTGTAAAAATATCTGTTCAATCGTGTCATGAATCAACTACAGAACGGTTAACACAGATAGCTGATAATACCAGGATTAACACACGCTATTTTCTTATTTCTGATTCGACATGAGTGAGTTTATTTGGTTAATTTATAAAACATGTCTTTTATCTTCAGAATAACCTACGAAAATTGTCATGAAAGCTCATACGTTCTGTAGTCACATTACTTTAGTTAATTAACTTTAATTAAACTTTTTTCAAATTAGTTGCGTGTACAATTTAAAACATTCCCTCAAATAGCTTGGTAGCTTTCAGACAGTAGCTAATAAAAATTAAGAAAATTGGCAAGCGCTTAAATATTTCGTCTGGACACGCGAATCGTTTCACGCAGCTACATTTTCGCACGCCATCTTTTGGTAACAAAACACTCCATTTAACCGAGCTTAGACGAAATAATACTTTAATTTAAGTATCAGATTCCTCCGTTAAAAATATTTAAAGCTAAAAGTAAATTACCCGACACCAAAATCAACTCGATCTTGTCTAAATTAACACGATCATGGTGAAGCATCCTCACCGCCCTAATATACCTAACCCCAAATCAAAGGTACTCGACCAAAATAGATTTGCTGACCGCTAACGACACTCCACACTCCAATCGAGTGAATCAATAAAAATGCTGTCGCACCGATCATCAATCAAACGTGGAGAGGGTCCTGTGAGATCATAAAAACCGATGCCACAATGTCGCGTACATATTTATGAACCGATCTGTGATTGATAGACCGCCCATTCATCAGGCGAAAATCTGTCAAGCGAAGACAAGTTTTGTTGGCCTGTTTACTTTTTGCAAGGCGCGAAGTATTGATAGATTATTGGACCCTTTATAGTGATGTGCAATGCAGTCTTTTCAGTGTTAATAATTCAATATCATCTATCATTATTTATCTATGTAACTTGTCACTTTAAATATGTACCTGTTACCTTTATCTTAAAAATAATTATTCAGATACCGTTTTTGTTGATATTGCAGTAACGTACCAACAAAATAAAATGGGAAAACTAAACTAAGTAAAAACTAAGAGGAGCAACATTAACAAATAAAATGCCTACATAGAGTTATATGTATATGTGCCTAGTATGCCTTTAGGAAGAATCTGCTGTAATTACGGGACAAGTTGAATGTTACGTGTTAAATGACCGTCAGCCATTCTTGCGTCCCTAAGGTTAATGTTTCACTCCGGGACGAATTCTTTTCTACTTCTATTCGTGTAATTTGTTCCATTCCAGAATTTTGAAATTAACTTACAATTTCGGCACGAGGATCCTTGGAAAATTTTGTTTTTCGAGAGACTACAAAACTGATTATAGAAAATATTTCATATAAAAATTACGCCTTAATATGTAGATCTCATACAAATTTATGTTTGTAATTTGATTTCCATCATGCTATTTCTTTCAATAAGATATATCTAGTAGTAACCAACACGTCTAACATATACCCTTTTTTATTTCTTCATATATCGTTTTGTTATGTTGTGAACTTATTTAGCACACATATTCCTGCCATTCATTCCCTTATTTCAGGATTTGCATTTCATACGGTTAAAGCCCTTAACCTGAACGCAAATAAAACTTCATAATCCGTTTGTTTGAAAACTGCGCCGGTTTTGCAAAATTTAAATCAACTTTTTCCGTATACCGTTAAGTGTAGGATTAACTGGTTCATACATTTTAAAATAAGCGTTCAAATTTGTGAGTTTCGACCTATCCAATCAAAATAGTATGCATGTTAACTTGTTTAATTTAAAAACAAATTGTATTTCTTTCTACATATAAAGCTTAGCTATAACTATGCAAAATAAAAAGCACTTTTAAAACTATACGTTTCGTAAGCCAATCTCAATTGATACGTATCTTAAATTTCCTAGCATAACCTATTCAAATGGAAACCCACGTGCCGCATCGAACATCAATACGCAACTAAGAAAGCGATGAGCCCCAATAAAGATGCAAAGCATCCATAAAAAGGAGGAATCCAGCAAATGTGACTGTGGGGAATGCAGAGACCTTCATTAAGAGAAAAACTAGGTCCACAGGCCCTTAGTGACAACTGACATGTGCTAGCTATGTGGTTCTATCCGGGTCGGATCACCGTTGTTTGCACCATGTACTAATTTTTTATACCATCGTTTGTTCCTTGTAGCGTTCGACCTAAACAGAATATGCCATGACCATAACCGTAACCAAAGTGACGTTTGTGGGATGTAAACGTCGTCTAGCATATGGATTGCAATATCGTTTTATCGAACGGCTGTTTTTGTTAGTTTAGCTTTAAAAACATGAGCGAAAAGTTACTTGTAGGTACTCATGAGTAACTTTTGTGGCTTAGTACCTGTAAATATATGATAAGGTCTAAATGGAAATATCAGTTTACATAAATAGCTATGTGACCTATATTAACTACAAATGTCCGAAAAGAAAATAAACGAAAACACAATTTCAAAATCGAAATACTATACTTAGTATTATTAATAAGATTATGTTCCATCTCAGCTATGATTTTTTTGTCAAAGAAGTAAAAGAAATATGCATAATTAATCAAATGGCGTAAAAGAATTTACGACGCTAAGATTTTTACAAAATATATTTAATTAATATTCACAAAAAGCTGTTCCACTAATGTATATTTGAGTATTGTATCAAAGGCCAGAGGGAAGCAGTGATAATATTTCCGTTGAGATGAATTTCACTAATCTCTCTGGTCGTATATTTTTTGTAACACAATCTCAGAGCTCCTGTTTATTCATTTATTTTCACTCTCCTAATGAAAAGAAGTATTAAACGTGCCTTAAAAATACCGCGGTTTTCATTGTTGTTAGATATTCATATTACATTTTAATTTTAGAAGAGATTTACCGAAATAACGTGTGTTATTTATTTTGTGTGATTTATAACATTTGGAATCATTAATCTGAAATTAAGCAGCACATGGCAATGGCACCATCTATCATAATATTTGACAAGTAACTATTAATACATTGCTATTTATGTACACATGTATAAATAAACTATCTCACGTTTTTACGTTTACGACACTTTCGCTTGGTTTGTCTTTATGACTACAGAAAGTTTCTTTGAATTATTAGAGCTTTATGAGAGTAAATACGTGTGGATAAACATATTATTTATTACCTATGCTAACGGGATTTTTACTTTCTTTACCTCTTTAATACGGCTTAATCCCTAAAATGATTATAACACTGCCCATGCCTAGATTTGCAACATTTTAATCATTATACCTACCTCAACTTATATTTAAATACCTTACTAAAATACTAAACATTTCGCAAAGCTGCTCTCATAAATAAAATAATTTAAATACTAGATCCAGATAGATTAATAATTAATGAGAATCGTACCCGATGGAACCGGGAGATTTAATACAATCTAATGCAATTCAAATAAGATTATTAGCTAGAAATAGTTAACGAGACATGGTCATCGATGTGCATATATTTGGTCGTGTTAATTCGGGATTGTGCGGATATTTCGAATTACGCTCCAGCTGGCAAAGCCACAGCGCGGTTTGTATAATATATTATTAGAGGACTGTTATTGATGTACAGTCATATTTAAATCCACTAACTATTCTAATATGTATTTTAACATATTAGAATAATAAGTTGTTTGTTTCAGGTTTTTTTTGTTACAGGAGTTTAGAAACCAAATATTTGCGTGGTACCTACTTGGTAAATATTATTAAAAATAAGCACTTACAAACACAATTAGCACTTACAAACAATTATAATTATGACGGAAATATAGCCTCATGAATCTGTCACATTTATTTTAGGTGCGAATATTGTATTATTTCAGTCATTATTTTATTTATTGCATCAACGTTAAAATCCAGATTACAATATATTATTACCTACTTACATAAATAACAGCAATTCGTAAAATAACAGAAATTATCTCGATACAACTACCACCTATTATAAAACTATTACAGTAAAATAACAAAGTTACCAAAACACACGTATTTCCAACCAATTCACATCACACATATTCTAAAAAGTCCCAATTTGCGACTATTCCAGTATCGTAAAACATGAAAGGAGTTTCAAAGGCAATCTATAAAGAAGGTATAGTGATTTGCTCACAAAGCCATCTGAATTTCTTTGTGAGATCAATCGGTATGCAAAGTCATTGGGATTATTATATCATGTGTGAATTGTAACCGTAAATCTTTGTGGGAATTGAGTATGTTTAACAAATTGCCTAAATAAAGCCACCATTGTGAATGCTCGGCGGTACGTTTGAATTATTTCGCTTCAATGGTTTTGTCTGGTTGTTAATATTTTTGGTTAGTGTTACTCGCATTTGGAAATATGTTTTTTATTGTGAGAAAATAAGAATACATTTTATTACAGTAATTTACGTTTTTAATATAGTAAGGTAAATATTTTTCTAAGATAAGTTTGAATTTGTGTTAAAATTTTAACATTGACTGGCAATTAAATACAATAACATAGTTACAGTGACTGCGAATAGAATAGTATTGTAGGTAGGATCAAAGTATCGATTTCCTTACAGCCTTGATAAATAATAAAATATTACAATCCAATTCACTTTTACATCGAACCAACAATAATAAAAATGGATAAGGAAATGTATTTTTTTAATAAAAGCCTTGTACTCAATCATGAATAAGTCATAGACAATCAAGACATACCAATTCCTCAGGTGATCCCGGTTCCTTCATACCATTGCTCTTATCCGTGCTCCCCGTCTCTGCAACAAAATATTCCATATTCACTACACTTCGAAGATAACTTATGAAGATAAAATTTAATTTTAAAGTGCGGAAAAATCAATATTTGGAATTTGGATTTACATCACAGGTATGCCTTCATATAATAAAAGCACATCTAAAATATGCAACTGCAACTCTAAAAGAAAAGCTCCGAAAGCTCCTCTAATTAATTAAGTATCATAAGTAACAAACGTTAATTTGAACGTCATAAAATTAATTTGATTGATGCAACCCTAAAAGCGTAGGTACATGCTATTTAAAACAATAATTTATCAAACCAACGTATTAATCAAATTCAACAGATACAATATCGCATACGATACACACATAACTATTAACTAGCAAACTAAAATCAATTCGTTTGATTGATTCAATTAACAGTGACATATCATTAAAGCTCGTAACTTTACAAAATATGGTTTTCACAATAGATGTCACTATACGGCATGAAAAGCCCTCATTACTGTGTGTGACGTCATCAACATCGGCCAATAAATTGAGACAAATTGATGCCCCACCTTGCGACACTTAATTTCAAATTTAACTATATAATATGATTTATGTTCAATTCCGAATTATTGAAATTCATTTTGGTTAATTGGGCAATGCAAATTGGTTTTATTCGATGCAATTAAAACATCATTATTTCAACATTTTCCCCTAAAACACTTTTATGCTACGACATCGTTACTTAATTCTGGAAATAAATTAATATCAGCCTTACTAAGATTAATCAGTGCTAGATTTAGAAACCAAGTTTAACAGGATAGTTTAGACTAGCTTACTTGTAGAAACGTCCTCAGACACAATGTTTACCTAATTGATGCAGGTTATGCTACAAATAAGATCGCAATTCATTTTCTAATATGTAGTCTAATGTGTATTGTACTATCGTGTTTTAAATATTGTGAGGATTCCCGTAACACCACCTCTAAATTATTACATCAGGTTAATATGATGTAGCTTAATTTAGAGCAGATTAATACACCCATGATATCAAACGAAGTTAATCCAGCAAATAATTAGTTCCGCGACAATAAACCGTATGGCAGGTTACTAGCTATCATATTGTCTGGCCCATCGCTAAACGACAAATTGCATTACAGTCCGAGCGGCGTATTATGACACTCTAGAATTATTAACGGTGGAATAATTCGCGACATTTAATTACCAAGTTCACTGACGCACTCGAAATAACGTGGAGCGCATGGAAGTCAATACGATTTACAGTAATTATGCAACAGAGAACGACGTTTTTCCATTGCACGTGTATTTGTGAAAAGCGATAAATGTTGTATGGAAAATAGCGTTTAACGAAATGTACTTTTTACTTTTAATTGAATACGCGAATTCTCCGGAGTGAATCCGCGCAAATATATTCGTTTCCATAGTCGAGTAAGTTTTTAATTTCATTTTTAACAATGCTTCAGTAATTGAGCTAATATTTAAAATGCTCGATCAACGAGCGACTTGGTGTTTTGTTTTAAAATAATATCAAACTGTGATTGTATCGATAACAAGTATCGCTTATATCAATTAGAGGAAAATATACCGAAATATCTAGGGCCACAGAAGGTACCAACAAAAGAATAATGATTGGTATTGTTTATGGAATATAATATTACACATAGGGTTGCCAACCGTACTATAATATATAGTATTGTACTATATTTCGGGTCTGCGTACTATATACTGTTGAAAACATATATAGTACGCAAAAATACTATATTTTCAACACGGACAAATGTTACAAACAAATCCTTCACAAAAAAAAATAATTGTTAAGATGCCTTTTAATTGTTAAGATGGCTAAGTCATATAACCTATTGCGCATATACCAGTGGCGAGAAGAAAGAAGTAGTGTATCATTAATAAAAAATGAGCTTTTGATTTATATTAATTTAAAAATTGAATGTGACAAAGCTTGACACTTTTATTCTAAACAAAAAATTGGTTGTCTGCAAGTTGTGTGTAAAGTCCAAGGTAAAGTCGGTTCACTGACGTTAGTAATTGAACGTGACAACGTCCGATTGTGCTTCTTTGTCGTTCGTTCCGCGCTCTCGCACGCACTTCAAGCCTTACACGGAACGCCTCAGAGCGAGGTAACGCCGCATGAGTCATGTTTTTTCGTGCGTGCAGGCGGCTCTATCGAATTATAAGACGTTGTCACGTCAAAAGCTGTTACACAGTGCAAGAAGTGCAAAAAAATATAGTTTTTATAAAAATAAATACATATATATTTGTCTATTTTTTTTGTTTTTCCCATAAAATACTATATTTTTTTTAAATGTACTATATTTTTTACACCTTATTTTGGAAAATACTATATTTTGATGATGAAGTGTTGGCAACCCTAATTACACATTCAATAGAATATTTCAATCGATAAGTAATTGTTGTCACGAAACTGGTCAGTGCACACATTCTACTCATAATTCAAAGAAAATATCCATGATTAGTTTAATCACTAAAATTGTACAATAATCAATGTTATATTAAGTTAATTGAATACCTACCTAGGTATAGTGTTAAATTTAAATATCAAACTCACACTTACATAGAAACTCAGACTCTCAGTTAGACTGTCAGATCATCGATAAGTTATCAGTAACTTTTACCGTTAACGACTAAGCCCATACATCTACGTCGGACAGCATTATGTCATCGAAATCTTATTAGCGTTATCAGATCCAGAGGTCACGAGATCTTATAACAGTTGACACCGTTGACACTTTATGCCTTTGTCAAATATAAAGCGTTTTTAGCGCGCGTCAAATCGCTAACCTGACGCTTTGACGTCTACGTCGAGATGTGTCATACGGTTTCCGTGATATACCGTCAATAGAGCTTTGGAGCAAACAGTACGTAACGCTAGACGTTTGACGGTATGATACTCCGTACAATACGCCCCTCGGCGTCATATAGTCAAGTTAGCGCTAAGAACGCGTTCTATCTGACAAAGCCATTAATAATACCTTATGCAACTGATCGGTATAGCATCACGAAGTATCGCATCGCTTTCGAAACTTTCCCTGTCAATGAAAGATTGGCTACCGTTTTAAATTCGAAATTGAATTTAAATTAAATTAGTGGTTAAATAATCGCTAAGTGGCTATTGTCTGTATGATATAGCCACGACATTCATGATCAATGAATAATTAGGGTAGTCGATACAGTTTCATAGGTTATAACTTTCATTTCTCTAGATTGTGCAGATAATGTGTCATAAAACGTTATAATAGGAGGACTAGCAAGATTAAGATTGCTTTAAAGTAGCTACTTATAAAGAGAGTATATTTTATAGTTTAAAATAAAACTCAGCAATATTGGCAGTGTTCGGTAAATCTGTATATCATTTTCTACCTGCTTTATTTAAATAACTCTACATATAATATTAAGATGAAACGCGCTGACGACCCGTGTCTGCTTAGCCATAAGCGCGTTGACATGCAGTCCAAACTAAACGATCTCCAACGTGAAGCTGCCCTGTGTGGACTCAAAATTAATATCCTGAAGACCCAGGAAATGCGCACTGAGGGAACAAATCAGCAACCGCTGACGCTGGGACCAGAGCAAATAAAGCGTGTCCAGCAATTCACGTATCTTGGCAGTGTTGTGTACTTGTGTCCAATACTGGAGGTACCGAAGAGGACATCACTTCGAGAATCGCCAAAGCTAGGGCAACCTTCGCGCAGCTACGACCCATATGGCAGTCGGAAGTGCTAACACGTGGAGTGAAATTTAAAATATTTCGCTCCAACGTTAAGAGTGTCCTCTTATATGGGAGTGAAACGTGGAGAGTCACCAAAGATATCTCGCAGAAAATTCAGGTCTTTGTCAACCGCTGCCTCCGACAAATTCTGAGAATTCACTGGCCTGAAAAGATCTCCAATGACCAACTATTGGAACGCTGCCACGAGACACCGATTTTCCGCCAAATCTTACGCCGTAAATGGACATGGATTGGCCACACACTTAGAAGGGACACCTTACATATACCCAGGCAAGCCCTGGAGTGGACTCCACAAGGAAAAAGAAAGCGTGGCCGACCTAGACAATCCTGGCGTCGCTCCGTGGCAGCGGAGGCTAAGGCGATTGGTTTGACGTGGCCGGAGCTGAAGAGCGTAGCCCTAGACCGAACGCGATGGCGGCGCACTGTGGACGCCCTCTGCCCCACATAGGGGCCATAGGACCTTAAGTCAAGTAAGTCACATATAATAAGTATGTCGGCGCAACGACGTTATACGACTACCCTCAAACTACTAAATAATTATAACTAGCTAAAGTTTACTTTGATCTTTTTAAATAAGTGGTTGATTCATTAATCAACCACTAATGAAATAATTAAATTAACGAAATAATTAATGTTTGTTAAAAATGATAAAAATTCATTGTAAAAATTCGAGTGGCAACACTCAAACTAATTCTTGTGAGTCATGGTTTGCTTTAAATACGAGCGCCCGACGGCACAGAGCACATTCACGCGCCGGCCGTTGGAGCGTTCGGAGCTCTCTCTATAATTACGACGTGGATAAAAAGGGCAGTAAAAATACCTACGGGCGTTCTACTTCGAGTATGAGCGCCTGCCCTGATGATGGTGACGTCAGCATCACTGACGTCACTCTTTTTAAAAATAGCCTTTGGGCCCTTCTTCCGTCAAATATAATCAATAAATAAAATCCGCACCTAAGACCTAAAAGAGAAACACTATTCGAAGTCACAAATATATTTCCAAACTACAGTGAACCATAAGCTTATGAAAAACATGTTACAACACTCGGAGCACGATATATCAGATGTGCCAAACAATCTTGTCAGATAATTACACTTCTCGGTTTTAGTAACAGCCTCATTCTTGTTAAATTGCTACGTGTAATTATAGACACGCCTACGATTGGGTCACGCAATTCAAATATTCGTCTCTGTCAAGGCTGTATAAAAATATTGCTATTGTTTGTGTCCATAACGATCGCTTTGATGTATTATTGAATTGTATTATCTACAGTTCAGAAGTTATAGGGTACTTTTTTATATGTACCTACAAGTTCGTAAATCGGCACATGATAATGGGGTAAACCTACACAAATATATCTGGTTTATGCATATTTTCTGATATCTCACGTATATCTTAGATACATACAACTGTTATTTAACTTATAGGTTAGTATTAAAATTGAATGCATGTTCAAAATTAAAACAATGCACTACGACTACGAGTTGACTTATGTGTTAAGCCGAGAGAAACAAAGCTTTCGTCCAATTAAACCATAATTAAGCCATAAAATAGATTGTCTATGAACACGTGCCGAGCTGAAGTTATTTCACAACTACTTCCTAATACAAAAGTATCTCTTAACAGCAGTTCATAATGAGCTTTTATAAAATACAACGCTGTAATAGTTTACTTTTCAATTCACACATACATTATGTACACATCTCTATTTGTCTTTCCATTGAAAATGCAGACCCAGACATTCGTATAAACGAATATTTACAAGAAACGTAGGCGTAAAACCTGTCCGTTTAACTTTTAAGAAAAAATATGTTTTTTATACAACAGTTTGACATTGATTTATGTAACATGTTTTTTTACTCGAAAATTAAATTTTAGGTATCCATGTCGGTATGTATGTATTCATCAATTAAATTTTATTTAAACATTCAATAGCAACCCGTATGTTTTATGTGAAATTGTTGGCGATAGTAACGCAATTATTTAAAATGCGTAACTATCGCATTGCTCGTAAAGCCAACTGTAACATTAAAAATATATAAAACAATAGCAAGCATAAACTCGAACAACCAATTTTTCCTCCTAATGCCAACAACTTTGTTAGCTAATAAATTCGCAGCACTGCTCCAGTATTTGAAAAAAGAAACTATTCGAAATCAACAAAGCAAAAATGGCGCTGCAATCTCAATTTCGCTAACGAGCACAAATTCCTTTTATATTTACGCAGCGCTGTGCTTCGCTTGAAGCGTAAGTGTAGCACATGAGTCCGCGTCAACAGATAAATTGGTGCGTTCAAGTTTTTTCACGTTGTTGCCACACTCGTCTGACTGGGTTTCGTTTTTTACAATCATACGCTATACGATTGACGAAATTCGTAGACCTGCTTTGTGTTCCGGAATGCTTGGCGCGTCAAACACAACCAAAAAACATACCAGGAATTCATAATGGGGCGGCACGAGCTACCAAAAAGGCAAGATATTTTCCGTGGTGTAATTGAATCGGATTCTAAGTACAAATGCTAAGAACAGAATGCCAGTAAAATACATTCAATTAAGATGATAAAATCTATTTTTGTAGTTTTTCTCGAAGCTGTAGTTACGTTCTTAATTAGAAAAAATTACAAATTGCTTCACTTAACTGGCACATTATGGCGATATATCTTGAAAACGTTTTGTCAAGTCAACGGAGAGGAATGCGACTACTTCTAATTATCTCAAGTATTTAATAAGTCCTATAATAAATTATCAAGTGAACACTTTTTCAGACGGTTTTCTATGTACCTACTTATGACTTTCCGTGAACGCATCGACTTGCGAAAGTTAAAAGCTTCAGCGATTTAAATGACATTTTTTATGTGTCTTCTGGTGGATTCATAAAATGGTTTAGATTTACAATTCCAATATATTCTAATAAGCAAGTATATTTATCGCAGTCTTCTGAATCAAGTGTTTAAATCTCAATTGGATGAAACAATGTATGCAATATATATTTTTAAAGTTTCGAAGTAATAACTGAATTAAAAATATAATATATAGTTTAATAACGTTAACCCCAAAGTGGAATAAATCGCATCAATCATAAAGAAAATAAAATTACCAAACAAGGAAAATAAATCAGTATTGCTTTTCAAATTGAAATTTATAACAGCTGCAAATGGTGATTACCAGCGGTATGGATGTGTTTATCTGCGTACCTATAACCAAGGTCTAAGAATGTCACTGATCGAGCTAGGCGGCTTCATAAATATGGAATTGGTGATTAAAAGGCGTAGGGTTTTTGTGCCCACCTCCGCTTTGGGATGCAAGCAAAGGCCCCGCGCGTGCTTGTATCGTTCTACCAGTTATTTATGGTACCAGCAATTGCACCCAGCGATAACTACCTATATTCAATGCCGATTACTTAATTTATTCTGACATCCCAAGAACAAATGTTCGAATGTAAATAAAGTATTGTTCGACGGTTGGCGAGCAACGAGTCTATTGATAAATACCATCGAAATGCCTCGATTAAAATTATAAAGAAATGAATTTTTCATTACCTCCACTTGGTTATAAAGGATGTAGATAACTATATGGATATTGTTAATAGATTTTTGCAATCTAAAGTCTATTAATATTGAAAAGAACGAATAAGTTTTATAATAATAACTTTTCAAGTTGTTTTTATCAGTTAGATAAAAAGATAGTTTACGTAACCGTCTTAATAAAATCAAGATGAAATGTAGGTTAAATGTTGAAATACCTTAATAAAAGTTTTATCCTACGTAAACAAAGTTTAAAATAATTATTCCAACGGCCGGATCGTAGCTACTGTCCATTAGTCTTTAGTACAAAATGCTCTGAAGCTTTTCTTGCACTTTTACACCATTAAGCTTTATAAATGCGATTACAAGTAGAAAATAAAGATGTACTTTTTGTTAACAGGTAAGTACCTTTTTTTTTTTTGTGTGGTGTCTCTCAATGTTAGCCAGAAGGGCTTCTACATTTTAACGCGAGGTAAGTACCTACAGTAAGGCCCGAATAGAATTAAGGCACTTATTAAGGTACCCAAGCGTTAAATTCAGACATGCTTACAAAAAACTACCCTAAGAACCGGCACAAAAATGCATGAATTAATAATAAGCTTTCCATAGCAGACTTCCTGAAATAATACTGAACATCCAACAAGTTAATTAAGAATTTACGCGCACTGTTAAACATAGTCTCTAAACAGAGTCCGTAAAACTTTAACTCAATAGTTATGCTACAGATATCACTTTAACAGCTAGCTATTAAATAAATGTGTGATAACTCACAAGGACTAGTATTTTTAAATGCCTAAACACTAATCCTAACGCGGGTGGCAAGTTCTGAGTAGTTTTATACTAGTTTTGCTTACAACCTAGCGTTCATACTTGTGCATCACTTAAGTTAATCACCTGTAATGAAAGGCTCTTAAAGTAACGATAGCCTAGCGCCCATCAAGGATACCTTATCTTTGCGTCACGTATACCTACTAGTTTACGACTGTTTTCCTAAGCGGTTCAAATCGTTTGATATAGAAAGATATAAAATTGGTTATCATCAGTTTTGACTTTAGGGCGAAGAGCTTTTGCAGCAAATATGTCATGAACATTTTCGGAGATATTTACAAAGGCAAAAATAATAATTAGGCTGAAAATGGTAAATCCGTCCACCGTAACAAACTATAACTACGTATTGCGTATACTTAATAGGCCAGTATGCCATTTGAGAACTCGAACCAAATTAAAAACATCGTAATGTAGCAAATGTACTTACTTAGTGTATATTATCCAGATTTGTGTCTGCTCTAATGTACAAAGATTTAAATTAAACCTTCATTCAAACCACCTTTTAGTATTTGCAAGATTAATTTTAAACATATCTCCTCTTATCTATATTGCAATGAAATATTTTATTGATAATAATAGAGCCCTATTAATAACACTCTTCAATGTATTCCCAAGACAATTCCGTCCCATTTAAACGATATAGCATTGATACAAACTAAAACGTGTGGTCAAAATATTATTTTAGATGAAGACAGATAATCGTAATGTAACCAGTGTCGGCATGAATAAGAAACATTCCGATCCATCGCGTCGCGGTCGCCTCGAGGCGCACGTCGCTCATAGATTAAAAGCTCGCTATAGAACTTCTCATAAATTATTTATTATTTACTATCTATTTAAAAACATTTTTATTTTATAAGGTCAAAGCTTTTTGCACACAAGATTTTTAAGCAAATATTTGTATAATTGTTGAATTTTACATAAATATTCATTGTCCTTTACTTTAGTAGGATGAGGATTTGAATTAATTATCATATATAGGCAATTGCTTAATAGCCTCCTGACCAAAAGTTCAGCCAAGGCGGCAAATCTCGAAAGAATCAAGATTATTTCACTAATTCCAATAACCTAAACTGACATTAAGCCAACGCTACGTCAGCTTAGTCTATGCAATTCGTCAAACATGCCGCTTGGGGCTCGGAAGCAATCTACCAGCTAGTCTAGACTGACTGTTAACAATGACAATGTTCAATAGGAGTGCGTAATTGTACTTGCACTATTTATAAGTAATCTGTAATTTAACAAATACCCACTAGGTACACAAGATTTATTAAATTAGTAAAAAAATAACAATTTCAGATTTTGAATTACTACGCCTGTCGCCTACGCAATTCATAGGCGAAACAAAAAAATATACCTACTAATATAATCAGTTGTATATTATCAAGAGTCTAGACAGTCACCGAATTACTTATTGAACCTACTCTCTAAGCTCCGTTAAAATATTGACTGAAGCAAAGGACCTCGTGGTAATTAGATAATAACTAGGCACTAACTAGTTGAGTGTCTTATTAAAGTAAACTCAAACCAAGACCTAAATAGCTAGTTAATATTTATAAACCAAGAGATTTACTAGATCAAGGCTCTGTTGCCGTCTGCGTAAATATTACAGTCTCTCATTATGAATTCTTTAACATCTGATATTTTCCCTATCGTTTTGTCATACTGACTATACAGACCAATAAGAAACCCAATTAACTTTCTCGCTGACGCTTATAAAACGACTCCCTAATTACGCATATAAACGATTCACGTTTCTCACATAAATCAGTTTAATAAAGCCCCATTAAATCAATTTAGTAATCATTTAATATTAGCATCTATAATTGTTTCTGAAGGTATATACAAAGTAAAATATTGTTTGTCTAACCGTGTGAAACTCTGACGAATAAATTGTTACACAGATACTATTTCCTTATAAGGCCCGCATGCCTGTCGCTTGGGCGGCAGTGTCAGTCTTTAAAGCAAAAAGTCAACGTGTAGCTAGAAATAGAAATTTCTAAGACAAGTTCGAGCTTTCAATGTCCATTGGACTATTTGTACAATTCAATTGTAAGTTTCTTCAATTTTCTACTGGTTAAAAATACGTTTTACATTATTTCTGCATTAACCTACAGGCTGAAATACAATTGGAAGGAAAAATGGTGAAGTTTAAAGAAGTAAGAAATTTTTATTAATAGGTATCAAGTGCTGCAAACATAAGTAGTATTTTTATGACTTAAGGTTTTACGAAAAGCATTAGGTAACTTTAGATAATAGTGCTCTATAGGCCGGTTGCAGAGCTTCACTGACCATCAGTGCGTACGTCAGTCGCGCTTGTCATATGTATGGAAATACGCGTGCGTATGGTCGGTCTAGCTATGAACGGTTTTATGAATTTCCATACATATGACAAGCGCGACTGACGTACGCACTGATGGTCGGTGAAGCTCTGCAACCGGCCATAGAAATACTTAGCACCGTATTACAAAAGTATGCTTATTTTATCTGTTCAACTTAGGTATAAAAATCTTCTTAATAAGAAAAATTGGTGGCACATTACGAAATTGCACAGCCCTGAAACAGACGAGATATTTGAACCAAAACAATCATTAGAAGTATAGGTTTAGATGGATCAGACGGCGAGATAAACTTCAGACAGTATTTAGGCGCCTTAGAGCTAGGTAATAATGAGTCACAGCCAAAAGTTTATTGCACTCTAGGCACCAAACACATTGTAGCAACTGCAACCCACGTACTCAAATAAATATGCCGGTAATAACTTTCCCATTGAAATTAAATCGTCGAGTCACGAGTCACTCATACTTTGGTCCAATATTATAGTGTCATTAACATTTCAGTTATTATTGTTCGATTTGTTTGGACAAATAGGAATGGATACCTCCTTATCTAAAATCATGTCGTGCGTGTTTAAATAAATTCTTTAAAATATTGTTGGAAAGGATTTTTCATATTTATATTGTGACGAACCTATAATTATGATAATAAGTACATAAGTACCTCACACGTAGTTGATGTATATAGTAATTATTCTTAAATCATTCTTCAATTAACAAATAAGGAAGTAAATAGTTACTGAATCAATGTTATAATACTGCTTCTCAATTAACTTGTTGAATGCGTGGACAAGCCGCCGACCGATCGTTCAGTTCTTGAATGCATAATGTTCGAAGTCGCTCAAACATTATTGCAAAATACCCGACATTACATACAAAACATTTTGTTGAAGCTAATTTATTCTTGCTTTAAATTGTATTCACTTTTATTTGAATTTTAAACATTATGTTGGGCTTTTATAGTTTGTTATGTGTAAATAAATATACTTGTTTG
>CAJQZM010013675.1:0-10195 GCA_907164665.1 Colias nastes
TCTACATGTAACATTTCAACAACATTAATTTATAAAAAATCTCAAAACTCGACTCCGCACCCCAACAGGCAGCTCGAGTTCCGGTTCGAGTTCGTCCTCAAGTTCCGATAGTTCCGATTCGAGCAGTTCGGACAGTGAACACGAGGATGCAACGGTACAGAATGCTAGCGCTAGTGAGGACAATACTGGAGATAATAGGTATGTAAATATAGTAATATTATAAAGCTGAATAGTTTATTTGTTTGTTTTAACGCGCGAATCTCAGGAACTAATGATCCGATTTGAAAAATTCTTTCGGTGTTAGATAGCCCATGTAACGAGGAAGGCTATAATATATCATTACGCTAAGACCAACAGGAGCGGAGCAATGTGGGTAAAACCGCGGAGCACAACTAGTATATACCTATAATTCCATACATACATCCCTACCAACCATACTTCCTATTCAAGTCTATTTGTGAATCTTCAAACGAAGCAAGTCACTAAGTATACTCCAAGTTAAAAAGGTGATATGTAAATTTAAATACTCGTTCAGAAATAGGTCATACCGGCCTTTGATCTCGCCGCTCAAGTGAGACGAGATGTATAATAGGTTTTTGTAAGATCTAGCCTAGGTAGTCGCCCTGGGTCCGTTTCAATTTTTATTTATTTAGGGATTTTAGTTTACAAGACATCGTACCTTCAAAAGGTAGCACTGAAATTATTGAATTGTCACCGGTCCATGATTTTCGTACAAATTATGAATTAAATCTTTTGGGTAAAAGCATAAATGTGAGTCAAATTCGAGTCTAAAAGAGTACGTTGTATACCAACGTATATACAGGTGAAACTAATATAACCGTGTTAAAAACAATCCCGTCGTATTCAATAGAAGCACTTTCAAAAACGTTTCAGTTCAGTATTAAAATATTAGTATGGTACATCACTACATAGTATAAAACAAAGTCGCTTTCTCTGTCCCTATTTCCCTATGTCCCTTTGTATGCTTCAATCTTTAAAACTACGCAACGGATTTTGATGCGGTTTTTTTTAATAGATAGAGTGATTCAAGAGGAAGGTTTTAGTATATAATTTATTAGGTTTTAGACAAAGCGGGCAAAGCCGCGGGCAGTAAGCTAGTCCATTATATTTATATATTGTATAAGTTATCAAAAAAATATGTAAATGGTTGTGAAAATTTCTCCTAATTTGGTAATTGCAGGCTTGATAATAATTGAATGATCGTCTATATAAATATGTAAAGCCGAAGGGTTTATTCTCAAGAACTAATGTTTCGAATTAAAGTATACCTAATCATTTATCGATAGAGACTATATAATACTAGTGAATGTGGGTGGAACCGCTGGGCACAGCTTGTAGTAGTTTGGTTGTTTGTCTCTCACAGCGTAGCGATTTTGTATAATTTTGTGTCCGAATATAGTTCATGAAACATCTAATTCCCCTGGGAATTTTCTTTGACGTAAATAACATTACAATTTTATGATTAAGTTACTAGCTTTCCGCCCGCGGCTTCACCCGCTCTATCTACAACCTAATAAATTGGATACTTAAACCTTAAACTGGAATCACTCTATTAAAAAAACAGCATCAAAATCCGTTGCGAAGTTTTAAAGATTTAAGCATACAGAGGGACAGAGAAAGCGACTTTGATTTATACTATGACTAGCGACCCGCCCGCGGCTTCACCCGCTTTGCCTACACCCAATAAATGATATACTAGTTTTTACTAAAAACTTTCTGGAAAATCACTCTATCTATTAAAAGAACCGCATCAAAATCCGCTGTGTAGTTTTAAAGATTTAAGCATACGGACAGAGAAAGCGACTTTGTTTTATACTATGTAATGATATGTGTAAAAACCACGTTTCTTTTCTAATGGAACTCTAAAACTGCCAGCGGCTACCGTATTTATGTGACTTTCCATAAATTAGGTAAATAATTCATTTTGTATACACGTTCATTTTCTATTCTTTATTCCTCAGTGTAGCTTCGGGCTAAAAAGATAATTCTTTTTTTGCTTATTCGAATAAATAGTAAATTTTATTACTTGAAAGGAAAGGTAATTATTTATTTTGTTTTTTGTTTCATAATACGCGATTTAATAAACTGGAGTCATAATAGATTAATATGTTTTTAATTATTCTAACTGTGAGGAACATGTTGGCTTGACGTTTTATTTAATAAAGGTAAATTCGTTACTGAGTGTTATTTGGTTTTTATTTTTTGCGTTCTATATATGGTTGAATTATAATAACATGTCATAGTTTGAAAATAAGAGAAAATATTATGTGTATATTATTGAAATAAATGTTAAGAATATGTAAAGATACATAGTTTGAAAAGAAATAGTTTAAATACTAAATGCTAATCATCAAAAATAGTGACTGATGAATAAAAAAGGGAGTAATAAATTAGTCCTAAATAGTATTTTCCAAATACGTACATATTTTTTTTTAATCAAAATAAAAAAATCGGGTTTAAATCGCGATTTAAATCACTTTAATTACTTAAATACTACAGGTAAATTAGCTTGGAGAAATTTTTGCATATGTAGTGGTGTGTATATTACTCAGATCTTAGAGCGCGTTTCCACTATATCGTTCTGGCCTATACAAAAATGTTTCGATATCCTAACATTACTATTTAATTTTATACTTATTCCTAGCAACACTTTTGTTTTCAATAAAAACAACTTTTAATTTGAAAGAAAATGGTTTTGACTTTATAAAAAAAATATATCATTCAATTTCACGTCCTTGAGCAAACGACAAGGCGACTACCGTGAAACAATAAAATATCGTGTCCATTATAATTTGTTTCATAATTAATATTTGACCATAATAATTACGAAATAAAACAAATAAATAAATCGTCACTTGATAGTGGAAAGTGGAAACACGCACAAAACCAGAATAAACCAGTTTACGCTGTCCGCAGGTGCCAAATGCAGTTGTTTGGTACCGTTAGAACATAAAGCACACATTTCATTCAAAAATTATAATTATTATGTACGTAGTTTAATTGATAAAGGAGAATGACCACGGGTGGTATCGGTAAAAAAAGGAGAATGACCACGGGTGGTATCGGTAAAATTTGAGTTGTGCCACGTATTCGTGATATTGTTAATTCCTATTTGTATTTATAATGATCATATTTATCACTATTAAGTCGTAATTATACCAAATAAATAGAAATAAAAGTAAAAGTTTTTGTTTTGACACATATATCTATCTCTCTTGCAAGCGTCCTGCGTCATATGTCATAGTTTCTATTTGAAATGAATCTTGAATGAATGTGTTCGACGCTAAGGTTCGACGCAATGTTCGACGTAATTTATTTTGAAATAGGTAATGTTTATTACGATTTACTTTTCACATTTGTCTTGTAAATTAAAATATTACCTATGTAATAAATGTAAAACTTAACGTTCATCGTTAGTTTAAACTCGATAAAGTATTTTTTTGAAGTGTTGAATAAAACTATTGTTTTATTTTTATTGTCGCGAACTGCGGCTTATTTATATAAAAACTTTAATCGTTTCTAAAAGTACTAACATCAAGCTTTAAATTGAGCTATATTTCATCTTGACACAATAAGTTTGATTGCGATACCAAGTGCCATAGTCACTTGGGCAATCTCCTTTTGTATTTGTTGATTGTTGTTATTATTTGTTATTATTGTTATAATATTTGTTGAAGTGTTTAATTTGTGTGTAAGTGTTGTAACTTTGTATTGTTAATTCAAAATGGCTCCAGTGTTAAAACATGGTCGCGGCAAGCCTTTGACTTCTCAAACTAAAGAATTAAACTTTAAATGTCGTTTCTTTTTCAGGTTAGTAAATTTTTCATTTTAGTAACATTGTCATTTTGTAAAATCATGTTCATTTTGTAAAAGTTATACGTATGTTAAATGTGTAAATATTAAATTAAAGTCTCATCTTTTTCAGAGGAGAAACACATATAGTTTAATTTAAAATCCCATATTTATATAATACTAGCGACCCGCCCCGGCTTCGCACGGGTGCAATGCTGATACTAAATACACTACAGAAAAACTGTGAACGTTGTATATAAAAACAGCGGCCCGCTCCGGCTTCGCACGGGTATAAAATATATAGCCGGGCGGCCGGCCGGTACCGCCGCAAACGCTACGTCCCGCAATTTTTAAATCTGTAATATCTTCGAAAATATTCACTTAAATCATACGGTGTAAAGGGCCATATAAATCTATATTAAATGAACAATGTATTCAAGGTATTTAATTGGTTAAGGATTAATGCTGTATTGGTTAAAATCGCTTCGAAAATTAGCCATTATTTGTCGTAAAAAGTAAATGACAAAAAAAAGTTGTTGTGGGTTATCCATAAGAGATAGACATATACCATCACGGACTTTTCTGTAGACCTTTTCAATGTGTATAATACTTAGTACATTATTTTGATAAAACTCGTAGGGTTCAGCTTGCGTTTGCAATGTAAGCGGAAAAAATGTAATTTTTTACGACATCACATTAGAAACCTCAAAAATAACAGTACTTCTCCACTATTTAATGGATGTTATTATGCATATAAACCTTCCTCTTGAATTACTCTATCTATTAAAAAAAACCGCATCAAAATCCGTTGCGTAGTTTCAAAGATTTAAGCGTACAAAGGGACATAGGGACATAGGGACATAGGGACAGAGAAAGCGACTTTGTTTTATACTATGTAGTGATATATATATGAAATAAAAACTAAAAATAAAATGTTGTTTTATTTTATTTGCTGACCATACACTACTACAAACGCAAAAATTTCTCCAAGCTAATTTACCTGTAGTTCCCTTACAGCTATGAACCAATTTAAACTGGCCTTGCGTCATAGCAATGTCATGATTAAATGCCTTTACATTCTGCCGTAGCAATCTCGTAGCTCGTAGCTGGCGTAGCAGTGGCGTAGAACGTGCTACGTTTTTGTAATTGTACGTTGAAATTTGTAAAAATATTTCTACGTTTCAACTTTAACATTTATTTATTTAGTTCATCACATCTTTTAATATTTAATTGACTTATAAATAGAAAAGTGGTACCAACGGATCAGAAAACAGACAAGTACGGGCAAGAAACTGTTAAGTGTTTCTCAATGCTGATTTTATATTAATAGAATATATCTATATGCGATACAGTATTTTAAAGTTGATGTTCTTTGCGTTTTGTTTACTGGAAAATTTGGGCATCATTTTGTTTCCATCCTTACAGCATCAAGAGCAATTTATAAATATGAAAATTATACGATAAGGTCTTTCTGTTCTTTAAAATTTTCTAATAATAATTTATACAGTTATTAATAATCTATGACGAAACAATCATTTAATAACTTAAGCCTTATATCTAGAACTAGCTGCGACCCGCGGTTTTACCCGCAGTGCTCCGTTCCTGTTGGTCTTAGCGTGATGATATATAGTCTATAGCCATCCTCGATAAATGGGCTATTTAACACCGAAATAATTTGTCAAATCGGACCAGTAGTTCCTGATATTATCGCGTTCAAACAAACTCTTCAGCTTTATAATATAGAGTATAGAAGTATAGATATTAATAACAAGAATAAAAACATTTTGTTGTACTAAATATTTTTAACGTCGCCCAGATACAAAAGGAAAATAAATTATATTTTAAATTTCAACTAGAAGGAGTAAGAGAGCATAATAAAATACGAAAGAAACGTATAGTTGACATGTTAAGCCGTGGTATTTTCTTGCTTATGATGCTACGTAAATATTTTGATATTAAAACATTATAACGAATTTTAAACGTTAATATTAGTAGTTGATTTTTTACACGCTTTATTTCAAAGAAAATTATAGCATAGTTTTTCCAAACATAAGAACCGAAATTTTTATTGATTGAGGAGATTTGAATTTTTTATCTAGGTATCTATACTTAATATTATAAAGCTGAAGAGTTTGTTTGTTTGAACGCGATAATCTCAAGAACTCCTGGTTCGATTTGAAAAATTATTTCGTGTTAGATAGCCCATTTATCAAGGAAGAACTATATTATATTATATCATTACGCTAAGACCAAACAGGAGCGGAGCACTGCGGGAAAAACCGCGGAGCACAGCTAGTACTTGATAAAATCTATATTCTCTCTATTTTTAAAGTGAACATAATATGTTTCACTTCTGCTTTTTCATAATTTATACCCCTTACCCCACTACGGGGACACGGGACTTCACTTCACGTACAGAAAGAGCTTTTTATACTTCATGTACTCCAGTTACCAACAAAGCAAACACTGTCACGGGTCACGGCTAGTGCAAATCCAAAGGGAATTTAAAATAACCCTAAACAAATAACCCTAAGCAAATATCCACACATATTTGTTTATAGCAATTGAAAATTATCAAACGTTATTTTTGCTTTGATTGAAGCGAATATTTTAGATTTTCATCAAATTATAATAACAGATAAAATGAACAGAATTTCCAAATTAAAGTGATACTTATAAGGGACTATTTTGAAAGAAAACAAGATACCTTCTTTATCAGGTATAGCACCATATATTAATTATTATTATTAGGATTTAGTCGTAGACACATTTAATTATAACTTGCTGCGCCCCGCGGTTTCACCTGCGTGGCTCCGTTCCTTGTTCAGCCTTCCACATAAAATGCAATTGCATTTCACATCTGTTTCACCGATCCATTTTCTTTACGGACAAGTAGGTAGGTTCAGCTTTCTTTGTTCAATATAAAAGACCTCACATATGTTCAAATAGAAAATCTGTTTGTTATAATACTGCTATACTAAACATTATTTATGGATAAGTATAATTTATTAACAAGATTGTAACTCTATATTCAAAAATGCAAAATTCTACTGTTTTTGTGTTTACCCCACAATTAAATAAAACAGAATTATACCTACATCTCAAATTAGGAGGGTAACCATGATGTCTTATGGCAGTATATATTCCAGTGTAAATTATGGAATATTTGGAAGATGAAAATCCACGGAGGGTTTTCGCGTAAGAACCATTGGACAGGTTTTTGGCATATCATCATCACTACATAGTATAAAACAAAGTCGCTTTCTCTGTGCCTATGTCCATTTGTATGCTTAAATCTTTCAAACTACGCAACGGATTTTGATGCGGTTTTTTTTAATAGATAGAGTGATTCAAGAGGAAGGTTTTAGTATATAATTTAATAGGTTTAAGTAAAAGCGGGCGAAGCCACGGGCGGTAAGCTAATTATGATATATTATAAAGTTAGATATTATGTTGAATTAAATAGTTAAATTTGAATTGAACTATAGTTTCTTGCCGGTTTTTCTCCATAGATACTGCTTTCCGAATCGGTGTTAAATGTTAAAAATATGCTATGACGATTCAAAAGTGCTTCTATACTTCTTAAAGTATAATTGAATAAATAAATGTTTGAGTTAAAAAAAATGACTGCATTGCTTGTGTAGTGCCATCACTCTCCCACACTAGATATAATACTGCTTTAAGACATGATGGCAATCCCCCTGATTGTGTATACACTCCTTATTTATTTATAGAGTTTACCTCATTGAATTAATTATCTTAATACGTGTAAGAATAGAAAGAAACTTTGATCGTAACGAACGTTCAATTCTCGAAAAATATTCACTCATCAATGAAATAAAAACATTTTTAAATCAAAGATTTCATATAACAGTTATAAATAAATATAATATTTATAAATACATACTCGCAAAATAATTGAACTGAAACATTTTAGCTACGATAACGTACACGTGCTACGCCGTAGCAACCGCGTAGGCGTCGTAGCTCTGCGTAACCGTTTGTACGGGTATTGTGTTTAATTAATAATTATTATAACATACGTTGAGTTTTCTCCGACATGGTTAATCATAGGGATTTATTTGTAAATCAAAATTATATAAATTATAGTTACCTTTATTTATTAATTATTTTCAAAGTTAAAAAACGATTGAGCTTGTTTAAGAGTGTTGTGATATAATTATAAAAATACAATATATAAAGATATGAAATTAATTTAAATTAATTTAACATTTTCATTGGCAGAGACAGCCATGCATACCTTCACCTTCATGCATATTTATACCTATCCTACTAATATTATAAATGCGAAAGTTTGTGAGGATGTGTGTGTGTGTGTGTTTGTTACTCTTTCACGCAAATACTACTGAACCGATTACAATGAAATTAAGCACACACATAGAGGGTAACTTGCATGAACACATAGGATAGGTTTTATCCCGGAAATCCCACGGGAACGGGAACCATGCGGGTTTTTCTTTGAAAACGCGGGCGAAGCCGCGAGCGGAAATCTAGTACATCATATTTTAGAATGACGTACAGATAGGACTGTTGTTCTAAAAACAGGTCAGCGACTTTTCTAGAGGGACCACTCTAAAATGGGCTCAAAGGACACAATTTTTATAACAAAAACAAACAGAAACACGTCAATCGGTTGAAAACTCACTGAAAACTCGGAATTATCAAGTTACAATACAAAAACAGGCTCGTTTGAAAATTCAGGGGTTATCAAGTAACAATAAAAAACAGGCTTTAAAATAATTAAATAACTGTATTGCCACCGATCCTTGATAAGTGTACAAAGTTTGAATTAAATCTGTCTGTTTCAAGTGTTCAAGTGTTTGAAGGAATCGGTTACATACAAACATACAGGTGAAGCTAATAGAAGCGTGTTAAAAACAGTCGAATTGGGAACTTCTTTCGTTTTTGTAAATATTAAAAGCCACGTCATAATGGACAAAAACCATCTTCAATACATAGTATAAAACAAAGTCACTTTCTGTGTCACTATGACCTTAGTATGCTTAAATGTTTAAAACTACGCAACGGATGCAGTTTTTTTAATAGATAGAGAGATTCAAGAGGAACGTTTTAGTATACAATTTTTTTAGGTTTTAGACAAAGCGGACGAAGCCGCGGGCGGAAAGCTAGTACGCTATAAGATAGTATAGAACTAAAGAATACGACCCCTGAATAAATTTAGGGGTGAATTTCATGTAAAAACATTTTTATGCATAATGCGTCACTTAATATTTACATTATTCGTATTTTAATGCAAAATGGAAATGAAGTAATACAATAATGTACTTTTAAAATTGTTCCTCTTTTTGCTTAGAAACATAAACCAAACGAGAGATGTTTTTGGACATTTTATAAACTCAAAATACAAGGAATAAGTTGAATATATAAACAAAGGGTCATAAACTATGGGTCAAGATATACGCTTTTACAACAGAATTTCTCATTGTATTAAAGAGTTTAGTAGTGCTAAATTTAAAACTTATGTAAAAAATGTATTAGTACAGAGAGCTTATTATAGCGTTAAGGAATATATGGAAGATGAAAATCCATGGAGGGTTGTCGCGTAAGAACCACAGGACAGTTCTTTGGCTTATTATGTAGTTAGATATAAGTTACATATTATGTAAAATTGAATTGTTATATTGACATTATTTTAAAAGAGCAACTATGGAGTTTCTTGCTGGTTCTTCTCCATAGATAATGCTTTCCGAATCGGTGGTATATGTTAAAAATATGTAATGACGATTCGAAAGTGCTTCTAAAAAAAGTCTAATTGAATAAATAAATGTTTGAGTTAAGGATAAGGGTGCATTTTCACCAATAATGTGCGAGGACGTGTAGCGCAAGGAATGTGTTTTTAAAGAACCAATTGTATCATTTACCTCGCCTCGCTCAGCGCAGCTCTGGTGGAAACGGCTCAGAGGTGTTAGGTTTTTGCGCATAGGTACATAAAAAATTACAAATTATAAATAAATAAATAACAAGCGAGAGATGTGTCATGTGTGCGAGGAATGCGTGCGAGGTATGTTTATCACTACATCAAAATCAAATCAAAATCAAAATCAAAAATATTTATTCAGTAACAAATATGTTTACAATTATATCAGTCATTGAGACATCCTTTTTAAGCATTAATAGCTTGTGTTAGAACATCTCGCTCTTCCTAGAGTACATTACCATTTATTGTTACACGAATAACATTTTCTTGAATAAAGTAAAAAGTGATATAAAGATAAATATGTAAGAACTATTCAGATATATTATAAGGAACAGAACAGGTGTGTATCTTTGTGTGTGTGTGTGTGTGTGTGTGCGTGTGTGTGTGTGTGTGTGTGTGTAATGTGTATATATTATATATGTT
>CAJQZM010013676.1:0-13244 GCA_907164665.1 Colias nastes
CGGAACCCTTTGTGCGCGAGCCCGACTCGCACTTGGCCGGTTTTATTTACTAAAAAATAAAAGACCAAAAAAGAGCGTGTGTTAGAAGTAACTTATTTGACAAGATTCAAAGATACTGAAATCGTCGCATTACTCCATGACGTGACGGTATTGCCATGACGCGACCTTGAATTTTTGTTCTCAACGCGCCTTAAAAAAATTGTTTGCACCTCAAAAATATCACACACAATATCATAACAGAGATATTTTTCAAAAAGTTTTCAAAGTAACATTAAGAATTTAATATCTTTAATTGAACTTGCATAATACAGTGGACTAAAATAGCACAATTACCATAAATATAAATTTATCTGTTATATTGGTTCAATGATGATAAAGCGTATTCGATTAATTAACAGCAATCATTTGCCTTGTTTACAAGTGCAAGTGAGTGACAGTTTGATAAATTA
Source organism: Colias nastes (assembly GCA_907164665.1). NCBI lineage: Eukaryota > Metazoa > Arthropoda > Insecta > Lepidoptera > Pieridae > Colias > Colias nastes. The sequence goes on from CAJQZM010013676.1 coordinate 450, forward strand.
TTTGTTTATTGAGTTAACTAGATAGAAATAAATTAATGTAGTAATAGTTGGAAAGTAACCTAACTATGTAATATTACCTATTCTAATAATATTTAAAAAAAACATGTAAAACTTGTGTTCAAAAATTCCAGGAAAACAGATGCTACTGCATCTAACAGTAACATAACTATCAAAATCTGTCATATCTACGACGATTTCATATGCATAATCTACATAATAAAAATGCATCGCCAAATGTGCTTAGCGTAAAATTCGAGAACGGTTCGACCAATGCGTTTATTTTCTTTTGTAAAGTTTTTGTTGAGGCATAAGAAAGGAAAGAAAACACTTAAAAGGGACAGTAGGGCACAACGACGTTTGCCCGGGCAGCTAGTGTAAATCTAATATCCAATGAACGTTGTTAATTGTTTTATTTCGCCACAGTACAAAGCCTCTAACAAACAATGGCCATTGCCATGCCACTTGGGAATACAGTAGCTTTCTCTTGAAAGTTTATCCATATTCCTCTTTAAAATATTACTCCCATACTTTAAAAATGTCAAGACCAATCCATTGCCTGCCACAATATCCGTACAATATTTATATACTTCCTGCGCACGTGAAGTTGAATTAAAAATAAAGTTAAAAGTCATTAGACTCACAAGCGATCGGGTTGACAGCGCGCGCGCATCCTACGGGATAGTTAGTAATTAGTGTCGTGCGTAGTGCGTAGTTGGTAGTATAGTTTGTTGTGGGTGCATTATTTTTTTACTATTGTTGTGGTAGGAAATGAAAAATTGAAATTAAAAAAATATACCGGCCGAATTGATCCTCCTTTTTTGAAATCGGTTAAAAAAATGTTTTTTGTGAAATTTTTGGTTTGGATTTTTAGGAAAGTTTAATAACTTTTTTTTATGGTAGATTTTGAACAAAATAACTTTTTATTATGAATTAAATTTTATTAGAATTTCTGCGACCTGTTTTTGAAATCGGTGTATTTTTTTGTGGTGAAAAGTAAAAAAAACACTTTTGAGTCGATTTTTTTTATATGACCTACAATATAAATAATTCTTACTTCAATTATGTTGAAAAATATGAATCTGATTTCCTAATAAAATAAATTGTCTAAAAATGACTAATTTTTATATGCGCACAATTATTAACGTAAATGTTTTTGCTAGAACTAAAATAAACTATTAGCGCACGTGCAAATTTTTCTATTTCCTTAGAGAATCGTAATCAATAGTAATGCATTGATAAACTAATAATAAATCGAAGCAATCGCCAAACAAAATATCGAAAGTGTGAATAAATTAGAACTGAAAGTAAACAATAGTGAATATTGTAATTTGAACCTTATTTCAATGGGATAGAGTTGAAATGAAGAGGATAAAACGAATATTTTCTTTTGGAAAGGGAGGTGAGTTTTCATTGAATAAACAACTTTACTTTGTATGTCTTGTTTACTATACTTAATACTAGCTGCTCGCCCGGCTACGTTCGGGTAGATATTTTATGTTTTTTTTGCAGTTATTATCCTATGCCTAATTGAGACGAATCCAACAAAGCAAAAATAATTTATATCCGTTTAGCCGTTCTTGAGTTATATGTTGTGTCACTATATATTACAGGTAAATTAGCTTGGAGAAATTTTTGCGTTTGTAGTAGTGTATGGTCAGCAAATAAAATAAAACAACATTTTATTTTTAGTTTTTATTTTATATATAATATGTCGTGGCCATATCGTAGATTTGCTCATTTCATGATATGATTGATCATTTCACGAAATGGTCGCATTTCAGGAAATGGCCAACATAGTTTGATCAGATCGTTAAATCGTCAACGTTTCACGATTTGATCATCCACATTTGGCCAGATCGTATAAAATATAGAGAGTCCATAAAATATTAAAAAAATTCAGAATATTCTAAGAACTTGTTTAGTGTCATTTAAGTTAGTGCCGCGGCAGCGGCCGGCGAATGCCAGAAGCGAATGGTTTTTGCAATAGAAAACAGTTAGGTTAGGTTAGGTTAGACTTTGATAAACAACGCACGAGCCGAGCGAGCAAAGCGAGCGTGCCGCGGTAGCGGCCGGCGAGTGCCAGAAGCGGATCGCTTTTTAAAAAACAAACAATCATAATAATATAGTAGGATATATAAATATATATCCTAAAAGAAAAAATGCGTCTTAAATCCTTTTATTTAAGACGCATTTTTTCTTCAATACATATAAGATATCCACATTTTCCATAGTACTCGAACCTCTTCGTCGTAAATTCTTTGCTATGACTTTCTTCATATTGTTATTAAACGAATTATGAAGTTTTTAACTGCGAATAATTAAATTTTCGACAGCGGCCGCCATATTATCAGTTATCACATAAACACAGAGCTTGCAGCGCCTCTACCAATAATTAATGTAACTATTTTACGATATGATCAAATAATTTTGATCATTTCATGAAAAAACCGCGCGTTTAGTTGGCCATATCGAGAAACGATTTCTTATCATTGATCTGCCCAAACCACATCATGATGTGGCCAATAGACATTCGATCATTTCATGCAATGCGATCATTTCACGAAATGATCGATCATATCATGAAATGAGCAAATCTACGATATGGCCACGACATATATAAGGGATTAAATTAAATTTAATTTAATTTAATTAAACTATATGTGTTTCTCCTCTGAAAAAGATGAGACTTTATTTTAATATTTGCACATTTAACATACGTATAACTTTTACATTAACAATGTTACTAAAATGAAAAATTTACTAACCTGAAAAAGAAACGACATGTAAAGTTTAATTCTTTAGTTTGAGAAGTCAAAGGCTTGCCTCGACCATGTTTTAACACTGGAGCCATTTTGAATTAACAATATAAAGTTACAACACTTACACACAAATTAAACACTTCAACAAATATTATAACAATAATAACAAATAATAACAACAATCAACAAATACAAAATTTAACAATTAAACTACGTAATAATTATAATTTTTGAATTAAATGTGTGCTTTATGTTCTAACGGTACCAAACGACTGCACGTGGCACCTGCGGACAGCGTAAACTGGTTTATTCTGGTTTTGTGCGTGTTTCCACTTTCCACTATCAAGTGACGATTTATTTATTTGTTTTGTTTCGTAATTATTATGGTCAAATATTAATTATGACACAAATTATTATGGACACGATATTTTATTGTTTCACGGTAGTCGCCTTGTCGTTTGCTCAAGGCCGTGAAATTGAATGATATATTTTTTTTTATAAAGTCAAAACCATTTTCTTTCAAATAAAAACTTGTTTTTATTGAAAACAAAAGTGTTGCTAGGAATAAGTATAAAATTAAATAGTAATGTTAGGATATCGAAACATTTTTGTATAGGCCAGAACGATATAGTGGAAACGCGCTCTAAGATCTGAGTAATATACACACCACTACATAAGCAAAAATTTCTCCAAGCTAATTTACCTGTACTTTCTTTTAAATATATATACGCTACACATAGATTAGGTTTACTGCTGCTAAATAACCAGAAATAAGTGATCCTTAAACACAGAAATTGATGGAATCAGTAATAAGCACTTAAGACATTAATTATTTGTACAACTAGACTTTGTTAACAACTTCTTTAAAATAGACACTCAATTCATTATTTTTAATGACTCTTTATATAAAATAATACGTGCATTATGTAAAGGAACCGATACCGACGTTTCGAACACTTGACAACAATATAATGAATAAATCGCGTTTAAAATCCGTTAAAAATCTTTAATTTCTAAATGTGGAATACTCGCGTAAAATCAAACACTAGAAAATACTATAACTATTTATGTTTTTCATATGAAAACGTACCTATTTAAAATAATGCCTGTTGTCAAGGTGACTCCACGTTTTGAAAACAAAATATACCTGCTAGTTAGATAATATCGCAGTACGTGGACGCAAGGAAAGCCACAGGCATTTAGCTTGTAAATAAATCTTATCAAATAAAACTAGCGGTCCGCCCCGTCGTCGCTCGTAGTACATAAATAGACTATAGCACTCAGGGATCATGTATATCTAAAAGTGAAAATTTTGAAGTGAAAACTTCTTTAGCGGCGTTGGGTATAAAATCTTAAACTCGCGTCAGGACACGTGGCCTGATCGAAAAAGCGTAAGACGGATTTTTTTTTGCCCTTATATTCCATGCGTAAGACGGATACCATTCCAAAATATCAAACATGCTGAACGTTAATAATCAAGTTTTCACTTCTGCCGGCACTCCCGGAGTGCAACCCGTCTTTTTTTTTAAATCGATCTGGTAGTTCCTGAAATCAGAACGATCAAACGAACAATTCTTCTTATATTATTTATTTACTTATAAACGTGAAAATTTATGAGAAAGGATGTATGTATGTTCCTCTTTCATGTGAAAACCGATGAATAGATTTTTTTTTATACTTGGCAGTGTTTCTTATGTCCGTGGGTTCGTCTTCGGACCAAACCGCGTGCCACAGCTAGTAGATATATAAATCATCTTTTTACAAATCTCGTAAGACGTCCCAACTCTGTAATGGAGCTGACGTCATATGGTCATAGGTCTATTTAGATAGTAATCTGAAGTAATCAAGCTAATGGCTAGTAGTATAGATGTTTGCTAAATGGCCACATTCATAGTATGAATTTCATATCAATGTCAAAGGGAATAGCGATAAAATTGCGTATGTTGAACTGAGAATCCTTGAATCCTTCCTACTAATATTATAAATGCGAAAGTTTGTGAGGATGTGTGTGGGTGTGTGTGTGTTTGTTACTCTTTCACGCAAATACTACTGAACCGATTACAATGAAATTTAGCACACATATAGAGGGTAACTTGGATTAACACATAGGATAGGTTTTATCCCAGAAATCCCACGGGAACGGGAACTATGCGGGTTTTTATTTGAAAACGCGGGCGAAGACGCGGGCGAAAAGCTAGTGTTTCCATAAAGACTTAAAGGGTAGTACTCAAGCAAAGTAAGGTAGTACCAAAGTACTCCAATTATTGGTCAAAAGGTCACATGACATCACCGAAACACAAGGAGTGGGCGAAACGCTCTAGGTGTCAAAGTTAATACATTGTAGTCATGTATGAGAATTTATGTCATGTCTCCTTACGTAATTGATAGGTATTTTACTCGTGAGATGTATTTTTCCTTTCGTAATTTAATTATAAAAAAGAGCGTGTGTGCTGAGCACACGTGTCAGAAGTGGAACTTCTTTGGCAAGATTTAAATTTTCATTATTTGCCTAATTTTATCGCAAATGTTCTCAAGGTGGTAACCAATAATTCCATTTTATCCCGTGATGTCATCAGCAGTTATTGGCCTTGTGGTTGATACCGCAATTTCTAATACCGTAGGCGCGTGTGGGCCTGTGACCACAGTGCAATGGAATACAGTAGCCAAGTGATAGGATATATTTTATATGCTAGTTGCACGCGGCTTTGCCCGTGGTCAAAGGAAATACGCATGGTAATGTAATGATTCAACGCGGTCAAAAGTAACCTATAAGTATCATTTATATCGTTTCTTTACAATTTTTAGTCACAAAAAATTATAAGATATAATCGCTCTGTTGCGACGTGAAAGAAATACACACTAACAAACATTCGATCGAATGTATAATATTGATAAGAGTTATATCTTTTTTTTTATTAATCCAAAAATATTGACCTCTAAAAGAAAAGCTTAGAAATAATCTAGCTTTCTACTAATGAAAGATTTTACAAAACGAGATTACGTTGTTAAGAAGTTAAACACTTACAAAGACTTACAAAAATAAAATTAATAGTTGATAGCAGGAGTGGATAAACAATTACACGCGTTTTAACCTGATTGCGAAATTGAATTTCAGTTCGGACGTTTTTTATCTAAAAAATAACGTTAACGAAAAAATCTAAGCAATATTGTATCAATATATCAAACATTCGATTCTAAAAACAATGCCATTTTATATTTATTTAATCGGTTACACATGAAAAAAAAAACCTTCAATAAAGTAACAGATAATATATTTTCAGACGCAGTCTCACGCCTTTCTTCGAACTGTTGAGTCAATGTTCTTTTTTACTCTGTGCACATCTCGCCCGCTCAGTTTTAGTAGTTTTGTCATACCGTCCACGATACCGATCTGATATTGTTTTAAAATGATACGTAAAATATGTTTAGTGTATAGAAAGAGATCTGTGGAGAGGCGTTGGTGGGAATATCGATTGTCAGGTGCCTATCCGTGTCTAGACTCCGTGACCTTGTGTTTTTTTATCTGTGCTCTGAATGGACAGTGTTATACATAGATTTTAAGTTTGTTTATGTTGAAATATTGAATGACTTGAACTTGGGAAGGGAATGCTTTAACGCCTGCGTTGTCATTTGATTTTGTATTGATGTGAATTGATTCGGTTTGTGTACAAATATGAATTATGATTAGTATAATGCTTTATTTATTTTGATTTCAATATAGGGAGTTGTGAAATTGATTGACAGATATACTGTACTTGAATTAAGTTTGTTAGGTTACGATTAAATTGTTTAAAATTGGACATAAATTATAAACGGAGAAATTGTATTAAATTAATTATGGTGTTATTAAAAAAAAAAACACACGAAATTAGCAAAATAAGACTCTAATTTTGAATGAAGTAAATATCATTGGGAATTTAAGATTTTAAATCAAGCATACTCGATGTGAATTAGGTCATATATTTTGAAGACTGGATTCAGAGGATTGTGTGTGATTCATGCTTGTTTCTTCAATTCAGATCAATATTTAAACTTACGTAAGTCCTAAAGAGGTCACAAGTTTGGTAAATTGCCATAGTTAGAGCAATATAGCGAACGATTAAAAATGTAATTTGTATGTACACTATATTGTAGTAAACTCCCTAATATTTTACCTAAAACGGGACAAAATTAAATTACCCAATTATTTCTTTAAATATTCCTTTAAGTTGTTAATGGTTTAAAAAAATGCTTAAATTACAATTTAAATAAATCACAATAGAATGGCTCTACATAATAAATAGTGATTTATCTTTGCATTGCTAAAATTAACTAGTAGCTAGATATTTTTTTATACATCATATACAATAAGATAAAAATAATTGATTGATCGGACAATTTTCAGTATTTTAACCTTACTCCAATAAATCACTGAATTGAACTTGTCGTAAGGTTAATTGTGCCAATGCACGAGGAATATTACCTTGTTATACTTTTATGTGATCTGTAAAACTGTAATTTGATTAAGTTCAATCTCCTCAATTGATAAAATCAAGAAATATTGTGTACCTTAAGAGGAGGCTCCCTAACATAATTTCTGGCACTGAGAGACCGGTTAGACCGCTACGGTGCTAGACGCTAACACAGCCGTAATAAAGTTGAATATCGCGTGCGCTCTTTGATCGCGTTCGAGCTCGAAACTAAATCTCGTAAGTCTCTATTCTTATTTCGTTTATAACTAAAGTAATAATTGATCTAGAGAAAGAATATCTTGGGATTGGATAGTAAACTATATTTCCTTACTGTTAACATTTATTTTAGACATAAAGTCCAAGTAAATCTTTAAAAAAATGGAATAATCCTTAAAAAAGGCATAATTTTTGAATAAAAAATGAAACGAGCGAAAATGTTACAATTACGTAACTGTCTTGTACATGGAAAGAAAAAGACCCAATAAATCATATACTAAAGTTCCATTTTGATTGTTTGTGTGACTGTTTCAGAATGCAAATTCACATAAAATTTAGGGAGCCTCCCGTTAAGAAGTATTTCTGAATTGGCCGCTTATAGAAAGCTAAAAGAAATTGAACCTTATGATTATAAGGATAGGATCCATTTTACTATCTCCATTACTATGAAAACAAAAGTATAGGTAACATCGCAACACGTGGAGGAAAACTTTCAGATACGATAGAGATGACGATAAACAGTACAGTAATATATAGATTTAGAAAACGGTACATTTTTAATTGACATGCATTTAAATCATATCAAAATTGGCACAGGCAATTAATTTTGATTTTAAGAACTAAGTATATTTTAAATGTACCCTTTTATGTAGGTTTTATATAAACTTTAAACACCAAAAAAATAAAAAGGCATACAAAGGCTATGAAGTCTGTGCGTCTTAAACTATTTAAAATAGATGAAGCTGTAGAAATGATGCAGCATATTCGATTAAACGTTTTAAGATTAATGGTCGATAAAAATCCCTGACCTAAAATGATAAATCAATGTTCTGCTCGTGGATATTGCTTTGATAAAGTGAGAAGAACAAAAACTTTATATATAGCTCGCAAAAGCTAGGATGTCTATAGCTTATGTGTTATTTTGATACATAAGCTGCATCACTGCCAAGTATGATCAAAATTCGTTAAGTAGTTTTCGCGTGAAAGAGTAACACACATCCTTACAAACTTTCGCATTTATAATATTAGTAGGATTATTATTTTTTACATTCTACATACATTATTATGTTAATAGTAATACCATAGTAACTGGTTCATAAAGTACATAGCACTAACGTTTATTATTCCCCCTTGCAGAGGACTCGAAGAATGCAGCGCGAATCTTCACGGAACAATCGTCGAACCTTCTCGAAAGGCTCGAGATGTACGAACGGCAGTTGCACGAGCGGATCGCATCTCATATACCGCGAGATCTCGACTCGCTGGAGCACCTGGTACTGCAGCACAAGGATTGGGAGACCAGCCTGCTGGCGTTGGCCAATGATGTACAGGAGGTGCAAGATACTTTTAGAGGTTAGTTTGGGCATTTATTTGAAGAAAAAGGGATGAGAAATAAGTATAGAATTAAAACAATCAGTGTCGTTTTAAGGGCTATATATAAATAATAGTAACAAGTTAAGGATACTGTCTTGTTTCTAAAGAAATAGCAAGATAAAACTATAGGTGATGTAACTTCATACATTTAGCTCAATTTGGAGTAGACTGTGCTTATGACTTTTCTAAATTCACGTAAGACGATGCATTTTCTTATTTTTAGATGGTCGAAATATCAAGTTAAGCAATAGCACATTTGGATTAATTTTTCCATGTAGCTTTTACATATACACATATGACTTGTAAAATTGAGTTCCTGTAAATCCTTTTATTATGGTCATTTAAAATGCTTTAAATGTATGTACCCATTTAAACTTTACTAAATCTATTATTCATGATATTTCTAGGTATCGCCCTCAAAACACCAGCGATGAAGAAGAGCCTGGACAAAGTGATGGGCAAATGGAACGACATGCAATCCAAGAGTCAGCTCTTCGTGGAAAGGCTGAAGTTCGTGGAAATCGTCGTGAACAGCATGGAGGAGAACAACCAGACGATATCCGAGTTTGAGATTAAGCTGGCGCAGTTTAACGAACTGCCCAATGATGTGGAACTGCTTAAGGATGTAAGTGGTGCTTTTTATTGGTTGGATAATGATGTGGCATTAGTAGTAGTTGAAGTAAACGACATATATGATATGGACACTTTAATAGATGAATATTCTGCAATATTAGTGTGTTAGAGCATAGTAAAGTGATTTTTCTTTAACTATTTAGTGGAATGTATTCAGGTTTTCAATATTGTGCGAAAAAACTGGTTTTATTTAATTAAGTTATTATAGCTTTATGAATACATATCGGTTTCAATTAGCCATATTTATTAGTGAAATATGTTTCAAAATCGTTTATCAAAAGTTGTACATAACATGATAAGATCATCTTCTTGCATTTAGAAATAATAGGTATATCCCTTAAAATTTCAGCATATATTTAATTTTCTTTTGATATCCATAATTATCCGATCTACACTCATAACCAAAAATTAATCACAAATTATCCATCAGATTCACGAAGACCTTCTCCGCATGCAAGTGGCTGTCAGCAAGCAGCAAGTCCAAGTGGACCAGATGAATGATGACGCTGAGAACTGCCGTCGTCTGGTCGAAGGTTCTAGAGCTGGTCTTCCACATTCCACCTTGCCGAGGAGTGGGAAGCATGTAGACTTGGAGCGGCTGGATAAGGAGGTGGAACTGCTGAATGGCAGATGGAGCCATGTGTGCACGCAATTGGCTGAAAGGTAAGGATGGTAGAAATTTTGGGTAGATTTGTGTTTTGCTTTGACGATTCAAGTGCTGGAAGAAGTCTTATTGAATAAATAATGTTTGAATGGTAGATAATTTAAATAGGGGTGTGTTATTTGCGTCAATTTTTGGCGAGGGTAATGTTTAAGTGCGTTTTTCGCACCACGTTCAACCAGCTATTTTCAAATAAATTTATTTGTGATGTGAAACATATTTAGGCGCGTTGAGAGTAAAATTACAAGGTCGCGTCATGGCAATACCGTCACGTCATGGAGTAAGGCGACGATTTTCGTTTCTTTGAATCTTGCTAAAGAAGTTTCACTTCTGGCACGTGTGCTCGGCACACACGCTCTTTTTATTTGTTCTTCATATTCCTTATTTATTTATCTTTTTACAGATTACGCAGCTGTGAAGCAGCATACCAATTGCTACGGAACTTCAACGCCGGTTTTGAGAAAGAAGCAGAATGGATAGACGATTCGTTCAGCAAGCTTCAAGCGCAGCCGCCTATCGAAGTGAGGCCCAAAGAGCAGTTGGAGCCCACTAGGGTATGATATTCATTCATTTGTTCATTTATTCATATATTTATTCATTCATTGGATAAATAGTTGTGATATAGGGATAAAAAGTTATAGCGACACCTATTGATAGGTTTGAAGTATTCTTAATATGGATTATTCCTGCATTTATTTGTTCATTCATTAATTGAAAAAATAATTGCGAAACAAGGAAGTTAACTGGATTGGTTATAGCGCCATCTATTAACTTTTATGTTAATTAGTATAATATATAAATAGATCTTAACTAAAATCCCTTATAGATGATTTAAGTTGATTTATTGATTCATTTAATTCAATAAATTATCTTAGAATATGGATGATAGATTTATATGGAATTAGTTGCAGCGACATCTTTTGATGGCCGCTGGATTTACGTTAATAATCCATCTTTATAAAATTTAATTGTTAAGTGTCCAGTCTTAATTATGTTGAAATATTATCTGAAAAAGCTTTTCTTTATCAAGAAATGATATTGGAGTTTATTAGGTATCAGTTGATCAAGTTTTTAGGTAGCAGTATAAATATTTTTAGTGATAGAACATATATTATATTGTCTCAATTACTAACATTAACTATATATAAATTGTCAGTCACTGTTGTATTTTAGATTAAATGATATTTGTGACTTAAATATACATTTGAATAACATTTAAATAACTTGCAACATAATTTACTTATTTTAGTAGAAATATAACAACTTATATCCCTGTTTTATAACGTTTGATCGTTCAAATAATGATGTTAACCTATTCTAGTATAGATATACTAATAGTTTTTAACGCACTTTGCACGTACGATACGCACAATAACTAAATTACAATATGGGTTGTGTTGTGGTTGTTTTACAGAGTTTACTCACGAGCGTTGTGGAAAGGACGCCAAAGATTGAAAAAGTTAACGTAGACGGAGGAAGGTTCATACGTGAGGCGAAGGTAAATATCAGATGGGTAATATAAGTGTAGGGAAGTATTTTATACTGTGGCGTCATGGATTCTTAAAGAAGAAGGAATAGTAAAATAATAAATTCAAATTTTTGAATCGATGAATTCTAGAAGGGAATCGAATTTTAAATTGTGTATGGAGACGTGTTACGAACGAGTAGTCTGTAGCGTTGAGGCTTTGAAAAAATGGAATTCTACAAGGAACTGTTCCATTTTTGAATTGATGAATTCTAGAAGGAAAAGTTAGAATTTTAAATTGTGTTGTCTATGCTATAACGTTCTATTTTTGAAATTTTCTTGAAGTTTAGGAGCGTTGTATTCTTTGGCAAAATAGGGTGTTTTTTCTGAGAGATTGTGAAAGGTTGTAGACTTTTAAGTCCAGCATTTCCTCTTGGTCGCTGTCGCATTTCGTTCTTGTAGTATGTCGTGCACTTTCTGCTTCGCTTTATGGCACAAACTATATTTAACTGAATAGAGCTGAATTCATTTAGAGATAAAAAGGTTTTTATTAGCTTTTTGATGGTGTAATTAGAGCTATTAGTAGAAATAACAAAATTAAGTGCTTTGCGCTTATTATGCGTGCAAAAAGCGACACGCTAATTGAATTCGCTCTATCTATGTTAATATGTGGGCTTATTTTTAACAGCAAGCTTTACAAAATAACGCTACGCCTTGCTTCTTACTAAAATTAACAATCCTTTGAATGCGGGATGTTGTGATTGTGTTTCTTTTTCCAAACTTCCCTTTCCTATGTTGCCAGGTTGTATGCACGAGCTTTACCCTGTATATACAGTTGCCAGTACGAAAAATAAAAAAAAATCAAAATTAGATGAAAGTATTATTAAAAATACCTATCTATAAAAAGACTGTAAATAAATATAACACCCACTTTGAGTCGAAAAAGGCATTATATTACTGCCTACACTATGACTAAATTGAGTCAAACTGTCGCACTACTTCAAAACGTTCGAATGCAAATTTTAAATTCAAATCAGGTTCTGGAATCAATCGAATGCGAGATTGTTCTCTTTATGAATTAAATTCAAATAAAAGGTCAATGAACGTAAAAATGGCTGTATTGCCATAGTTCAAACGCTTTTTGTTTTAAAACATTTAAATTCAAAGAAATGTCCATTAGTACTTATTGTACAAAGATTTGCAATTTAAATTTCAACGCAAAGATGGTTTTGATAA
>CAJQZM010013680.1:0-19481 GCA_907164665.1 Colias nastes
TGTGTGTGTGTGTGTGTGTGTGTGTGTGTGTGTGCGTGTGTGTGTGTATGTTTGGGTATGTATGAGCTATTAAAATTTATAAAATGTAGTGTAGAAGCGCCTCAGTATCCTCATAGGAAAGTGTTTTCAAATATTGAATAACTGTTTTTTTAAAATCACGATGATTAAGTCTATGTATATCTAAAATATTATTAAGACGATTATAGAGGTAGATGGACCTAGCTTTAAATTGGTGTTTAGCAAAAACTGTTTTAGTACATATGGTGTTAAAAACGTCTTTCTTTCTCCTTCTATTTTCAGTTAATTTGTCAAAAGGAGATATTTTACGAATTTTAGTAGTAACCGAAAAAATGTACAACTGTCTAACTGTTAGAACATCGCAGATTTTATATAGCTCCGAAGTTGAAAACCTTCGCGGTTTAAAGTGCATCACTTTAAGTAGACAACGATGGCCACGTTCCACGTCCAAGAGTTTAGTTTTATTTGCTCCACCCCAGATAGGGATGCAATAGCTAATTACAGATTGTACAAGAGATTTATAAATTTGGTTAATGAGTTCAGGAGTGGTAATATGTCTTAACATTTTAAAAATCCATATAAATTTTCGGGTTCTTTCATTAATATAGTCTAGATGGCAATACCAAGAGAGGCGAAAATAGTATTACTCACCTATTGTTGTCATTATTTTGTTAATCAACAGCTATATAGTCACTTATAATACCACAAGAGCTTCAAAATTATCGGGTATTTTCCGATAGGTTCGTTGCAAACAAATGAAGGAGTCAAGTTTTTAGTCAAGGTTAAAAAATCACGAGCGCGAAGCGCGAGTAATTTTTCCTGAAAAACTTGACGACTTTATTTGTTTGCAGGGAACCTTGAGGGAAATGCCAGATAATTTTGAAGCTCGTGTGGTATTCGGGGGATTATTTTTCCGTCCCAAATGTCGGCCAATAATTTCACAATTGAATTCAACCTGTCAGTTTGACGTCAACGACCAGAGAAAATTTTCAAAAAATTATCAGTATAATACCATGTAGGTTGTACCACGTGACGTCGAATGGTGCAATTCTATTGGTCGATATTGGGGTCGGAAAAATAATCACATAAAAATGACGAATTCAATTTTAATTCTGATAAATTGTTATGTTAATTGTTAAAATAAAACTATATAGGTAATTTTCTCTTGATATTTATAAATGGGTATTGCAATTTTATATACCTAACACACATATTTACAGTAGAAGACTTTGAATTAAATTGTCTTTTTTGTAGCTACTTTTGTACTTCATGATTCGGAAAAGACAAATAATTTATGAAATGTACCTAATGCATGTACATGTCTTAAAAAAAGATAAGGTTACCTACTATATTCTGGGTAAGTACCTACTTAAAAAATAGATATTATTAGTAACTAACAAAAAGAAAAAAAAAATTCATTATTAGCGTTATATCCATAAGTACCGCAATGAATTAATCTTTATAGGTCAGTGCCGCTCAAATAAAAAAAACAATTTCCAGAGAGCTTTCAGTGATAAAGCCTTTATCGTGTTTGAGCCGACAAAGAAAGTTTAAAAGCGGCGAAGCAATTGATCTTGTGTCGCATTTTGTAATCGATGCAGTGTATAATTCATGGGCTGTGCGAAAACAGAGCTGACATGATGTATTTTTTATAGAATGCTCAGTTTATTATTTTTCATATTGATAAAAATCTCACCCACGAAAATTCATTTCAGTCGTTATGTGATGTTGAATGGATCACATTTTAAATCTGAATTTAGAATATGGACAATATTTTGGGATTTTTAGTCAGCTAATAATTATATACCTATTAAAGCAAATATTAAAAAAATAAAACGGTTTAATAAAACATTATTTAAAATTATGATGACTTTTTTATTGGTATTTCATTTTAATTTTCTATTTACTGTTTGTTATAAGTATTTATAGTTGTTTGAATTATTTAATACCAAACAAAATACAAATAACAATAAACCCCATATTGATTAATTCTAATCAAGACATGTATTTCGAATGAATACATGTCTAAACAAAACCAACAATAAATAACAGCTTGCCAAATCTGTATGATTTATAAGTCTTCACAAAGAGGTAGCATCGGCAAGTGTATCCAAGAAAGGTCAGGGCAGCTCAAACTACACAGTAATTAAAGGTTATTTTTGGCGATAACCATCAGTAAAACAGTTACCTACGTGGGTGAAATAAAAACTCAATGGTTTCACTTGAATGGACCTTGCCGTGAAGGACCGTAATCGAAAACTCAGTCATGGGTTCGCGTGCACTTTTAGTTTTCAAATTCGCGCGTTTATTGCAACGTATATGTGTAAAGGTATTCATTTTCTTTCAATTGGTATTATGGAATAAGGACTTAAACAATAATTGCTTACGTCAATTTCATCATGGATTTGATAAACTTTTATCCCGTATTCCGCTCTCTTCGAAGTTAATTGTTACCTATTCAAAGGAATTTATCACACTTTAGGTATGCCACAATAACACAGGTCAAATACTATGTATATATATGTATTATGTATCATGTTTCACCTAGAATTCTTGCATAGAGAAAAACAGAACCTTTTAAGCTATAAAGTAATTTAAGTTTAATTTCTTTGGAATAAATATTATGTACAATGTATTTATTTACATAATTATGAGACATTTAATAACAAGGAAAATCTTACCCTGTGTCCTGGAAAAAATCCAGTCCACAATAATTGTAATAAAACAATTTATAGTCCATATAAAAATATATCACGCAACACAATATCGTGTGAGTAAATTACGTAGTACAATCCTTGTTGCATGTTGTTTCAAATACCGTAGTCATTTCTCATTTAAAACAAGAGGATAATAATTAATTATAATTAACACGATCTTTGCATGCGGCTACGCAGTAAACAAAGCTTCCGTCAAATGTACAATGTAATTAATATTAATAAATAAATAAATAAATAAATAAATTGTCAGTCTCACCAGCTTAATAAAACCACAGATAATATAATCTATACTATAATATTATAAAGCTGAAGAGTTTGTTTGTTTGTTTGAACGCGCTAATCTCGGGAACTACTGGTCCGATTTGAAAAATTCTTTCGGTGTTAGATAGCCCATTTATCGAGGAAGGCTATAGGTTATAACTTATAAGTATATCATATACGCTAAGACCAACAGGAGCGGAACAATGCGGGTGAAACCGCGGGGAACAGCTAGACTGAATAAAACTTACTTGAGTCGGTATAATTAAAAAAATCGAATGAAATTGTGATTTACGATTGATATCATATTATAATGGAGACGTTAAAATTTATGTCTCTTTATGTAATGTTAATACTCTTTAAGTTATTGTCCGATGAATGGAAATGAATTATGTTAGTGTTATATCGACATAATGAGTATGGATAATTATTTAATTACCTAATTCTTTGGTTGTGTTGTTCTAACATCAGGGTTTCTTTATTTAATATATATTATTTACTTCATCATTACGCTTACATTGATATTATTAATAATTATTATTGGTCGAGGGCATATCGATATCTGAAAAAAAGTAACTCAATAGTACACCGTATGGAAGATATAAGTTCTAGATTTATTGAAAGTAAAATAGCGCATATGTGTATTTTTAATATTTTAAATAGCATATACAATACAATATATAATATGATTTTGCAGTATTCATAATTTGAGATCATAATATAAAAATGGGCTTTTGGAAAAAAAGATCAAATGAATAAATTATTATTTGAGTTTAAGACACACAATAATTCAATATTGCTTAAAACGTTTTTGTGACAAATTAATACAGCACAAAAACACAAAGGTCATTAATTTTAAAAGAACGTTAAAAGTTTCAATATTATATATCGTGAGTTCTACCCAGTCATGATTCATATTCAAAATGTAATAGAAACTATAATAAAAACGATATATCGAAATTAAATTGAGAAAAATATTACCTACATATCAAAGGTTCACTCGCAAAAAGTCAAGATTTAAATTCACTCGATTAATTTAATATATTACAGGTTCTAAATATTATAATCGAATTTAAAAAATATAATTTATCACTATTTAATATCGCTGTATTACGTAACTTTTTATTCATTTACATAACACATAATAATTTATTTAAATTCAGGCTTAGATAAATGTCCCGTATTTATAACATCCCAGACTTTTTGGCGTCGACGAGGCACCGTGATTTTTTACCGACTTCAAATAAGGAGGTTAGTAATTGACTCCTATGAAATACTGTTTAGTACCTACTCATTTATTAGTATTTTTTTAATATTTTTACCGACAGTAGGTACTTATTTTATTTGCTCATACAAACCAGCTTTGTGAATGGAAAAGCTTAAATTTAAGCTATTATAGTAAAAATACATACATAGTTCATGTGTACTCTAGCTAAGTTACAACGGTGCGGTTAAAATACCTATACAAACTCCTTTACGATTATTATATCTATCTGTATTTTCGAAAATGTAAGATAAATTTATACAGAGATACAAAATTTCCGTTTTATACCCAATTAACCTGTGTATGTTAAAATATTGGTTTTAACTTAATGGTCCACGAAGATATAAATTTTATCTATAAAACTGACATTGTAACTAGTGACTCATACTCACGTTGTTGATGATAATTAATTATTAATTAGGTAAATAAACGAGTTTAAGGATTTATCTACATGCTCCTCGACATGTGATATAACATTATAATGCTAATAACAACCCAAACTAATATTAGATAGAATGATTCAGAGCTTGAAAGTAAGGCAATGTACATGCTTATTTTTAGGATAAAAATAAACTCTCCCTTAGCTTCATAGCATTATAAAAAGATTCAATATCAAAATATTAACGTATTTCATCTTTTCTTGCACTATTACGTAATATTTTTCACTAACATTTTCTGAATTATACCTATTTCACACATAATAATATATATAGATCATCATAAATATTCCAAAATTTAATAATAAAAAAAAAAACAATAAAAGTGGAGAGTTCAAGTCTCGTGTAATAAAACTAATGTAATCTTAAATTAAATTCAAAATATTTGTATAACTGAATAACCAAATATAACAAATAGTAATTGGTTTGGGGTCATTTAAGTGACCTTTATAATATATTCACAATGTTAATGAAATACTTGGCCTCTGGGCGTATCAAATAAAAACGACCTGAAAAATTAGAATAGGTTAATTACCGTACCTTTACAAAAGATAGTATTATTAATTATTAGTTATTTTAGTTATTTTTAAATTTACTAACTAATTACTTAAGTTTTTAAAAATGATGGGATTTTAAAAGGTAAAATATTTCTTTGTGGCGCTAAACTTTTAGGGTCTCTTTCATATTAATTCATATTCTTTTTCAACAATTAAAAGCATAATTAATAAAGGTGTAATAGGTACCAATTTAATATACGAGCAAAACTGTGTGCAAACAACTAGTTTTACATAAGTTTGGCATTTTATAATTGGAAGATTAATAGTATAATATTTAATCATTGGTTACACACGGTTTCTACAGATGTAATGCATTGAAATATTGAAATATCAACTTTTTGTCGAGTTTCATATTAATATTATTTATAGTTAATACAAAGTATGTTAAAATCGACCGGTTTCGTTAAACGAACTAGTTTCAATCATTTGTTTTATCTTAAAGATATACAATATGCAAATGTATCATTCCATTTTGGTAGCATCATTCCTTTATAATGTTAAGTAATAAAAATGAATCACAATGGAGTTAATGATCGGGTGAATTAATACATTGGATTCGGGGTGACATACTTGACCTGACATATCTTAGTTTAAAGTATGTAAAACATTTTATTCGCCCATTCAAATTAGACTACAGGCCCATGTTGAAAAAATTATGGGTCATTTGACCCAGCAGGTGACCTATCTAGAATGATATAAGAGCATAAAATAATAAGATTCAGCACTATGACGTCACTTGTAAGCTGTCCACCTGAGTGCAGATGAGAATTCGAAAGTTGAGGTAGAGATTTTCTCTCCTTGTCTCCATGATTTTTGTACGGCGTTGCGGAATAATGGCTTAAAAGCAGTATAGAAATAGTATGACACAGATGCCGTACAAAAATGGTGGTCCACAAAGTCGGAATTTATTTTTATTTTTCGACAGTTGCCGGGGTAAATTTGGTCATTTGATTTTGTACGGCATCTGTGTCATACTATTTCTATACTACTTTTAATCAATTATTCCGCAACGCCGTACAAAAATCATGGAGACAAGGGGAGAAAATCTCTACCTCAACTTTCGAATTCTCATCTGCACTCAGGTGGACAGCTTACAAGTGACGTCATAGTGCTGAATCTTATTATTTTATGCTCTTATATCATTCTAGATAGGTCACCTGCTGGGTCAAATGACCCATAATTTTTTCAACATGGGCCTGTAGTCTAAATGTTGATCGAGACACTACCAAATATGGGCATGGTATAGCTTATATAGCTTGAGGAATTTTAATTTGAAACAAATTCGTTTTGCATTTGGAATTTTGATGATAATTGAGGTACCTACATTTATGTTTTTGTTTTACCATTATTCTTATTTATGTCTATATTTTATAATCAACCTTATAATAGATTTGATGTGCATTTTATTTACAATAATAAATTCATTTTGGATTTAATGCAAACATTTTTATCTTTAGGAAAATTATGGTAAATATTTATTTCGATATTTTGCTGGTAAAAACAATTGAAAATGTATAACATCCAGAATTAACGTAGAACAGATTTACAGATTTAAGCAATGTATTATAACTGAAGGTCTAATGTAAGAAGGTCTAAATAAAGGAATTAATACTATTAATTATTATTATTGCATTATTTTATTCTGAATAATAATATCTATTTATTCTCCCTTTCGAATAATATTTATTATTTAATGAAGACGGCAACAAAACCGTTATTTCTCAATAGGATAAAGCGACATCTCTACCAAACTCACAAAACAACATAATTATCAAAATGACACGCATTGTAGTATTTCAAGTTGTGAATTGTATTCAAAACGTGTCAAAAGATGTCACTAAGTGGTAATTGTAAGAAGGTATATCTATAATTCAATGTGTTCATGGACAAGTATAATTAATAAATATTAATACGCTTTACGTCCAAATAAGTGCCAAATACGTGCAATAATAGTAAAAAAAATAATGTTTTAAGCAGTTTTATTTTCAATTAAACCAATGAAAACTGAAACAGGCTTTATTATAGATGCATTCGTAGTAGTTACTAATACCACAGGTAATAATTATGATACTTATGTCTTGTCCCTTGTACTAGGAGAATTTGCTGTCTTTGTTGACCTTTGACCTGGAATAACTTAAGATATTTCTAGACATTTGAAGAGTACATGAGGCTTGACATTTAAAATGCCTAATTAAACTCTTTGAATCTTTTTTATTTTAATAGGTACTCTTTTATAAGACTTACATCATTTTACAATTAATAATAGATAAGTACCTATATTTGTATAAATAATAGTGTGGAGACTGGAGTGATAATATATATTGACATTCATTTTGTTTGCGGAAGCATAAAGATACACAAGCATCCTTTATTAAAAACGTTTAATGTATAAAACTTTTAACATAAAACAGGAATAAATAAGCTTGTTATTTTTAAATTACGTCTACAAACATTCTATGAAAAGCGGGTAGCAATCTGATAAATTATTATCGAGCGTTCCTCTCGCGATGGGCGCTTCGTTGTTCCTTAGTTTTATTTTTGTGCTGTTATTCAGTACGATATCGGAAAATGTATCTAATGTTATGCTGTTGTGAATGTACGACTTGGCTGGGGTTAGTAATTGCTTGGCATGGCCGCTAATGAAGCCGAGTTCGCGACAAACTTCCTCGAGTTCAGATTTTGTATGCTCCTCCGTTGGGTAGCATTTGGAGTACCACACGCCATGCGAGCGGATGATTACTTCGCCGATACCGGGCCTGGAAACATTTTAAATGAAAAATGATTATTCCGTATTGATATCGTATCAGAAATTTAACATTGCGAATGTCATAAATCAATGGTATAACAAGCTGATTTGATGGTAAAACTAATAAACAAATTTGTACATGTCCTTCTGATTTTTGTGAGTATTTTTGATTTACGAAAGTGCTACTAACAAAAGGAAAATGTGTAAATGCGACTCTATAAGAATTATAGAAGTCCATGAATTATCGTTGAAAAATATGCCTGGTCCCGTTATTAAATATTATAATATTTTTGGTATAATTTATAGGTTAATTTTATG
This sequence comes from Colias nastes, assembly GCA_907164665.1. NCBI lineage: Eukaryota > Metazoa > Arthropoda > Insecta > Lepidoptera > Pieridae > Colias > Colias nastes. The sequence continues at coordinate 8,316 of CAJQZM010013680.1, forward strand.
TGCAATTGATAATTATATAATGTTATCTAAACATCTATACTCACGATGTTCCCTGCGGAGAGCTAAGCCCAATGCATGCGTTCTCGTCTTCCCCATTAGGACAGTCTGGCACTCCATCGCACACCATGTCATTTGCTACACAGTATTCCTCGCTTAGTGAGTCCTTGCTGCATCTGGTAATTGAATTATATAAATTAATAAGAGTTATGTGATAATATTTGTGTGACATGTAGACTGCTAAGTTTATTTTTGGAAATATCTTCAATCCGTAGAAAGCTGCATTTACCTCAGTGACATGCCTTAATATTTCGCGATACAGACAAGGTAAGTGGGTAGTCTAAAAGAAGATTACTATTTACATCAACATACCGATACGCATGCTTTGAGAAGCATTTACAGAACATAGGGTCTTCATCACTCCTATCATGGCAGTGGAGTACTCCATCGCAGAGTCTCGAAGGCATCACTCGGCTGAGGTAATCAGAGCACGTGGTCTGGCCAGGCTCGTCTGTACCGTCTGAACAGTCATTACGACCGTCTCTGAAGAGTTCTTTGGGAACGCATTGTCCGTTGCGGCATTTTAGTTCGCCAGCTGGACATTCTGAAAGGGGGGTTGGTAAGCAAAATATAGATATAGATGTATGATAACCTATAGATGGATTTGATATTTTTTGTTTTATGACATTCAAATGCTTTATAAATATAAATTTATAAAGAATAGAAAAAATTCTATTCTTTATAAATTTATAACCTATAGATGTAAAACAAGGTGGAAAGGTGTAACTTTGCAGTTGAACAGATTTTAAGAAAATAAATCCAAAACCGTAAAATATTTATTCCCTGATACGCTTCGACAGTTTCGTTATAATATAGGTACATTGTAAAGTTTATCTATTTTAAATTTCAAGGAATTGACAAGGAAGAAGTCGTTGAAATTTAGAGCTTCATTATGGAGCTGTATTAATGGAAAATAAACAAAATTGTTTTTATAAAATATACTCTAACGTTTACTTTTTACGAATTGACTAAGAAACATTGATATTTTTATACGACCACTCAATTAGTATGTAGGCATTGTATAAATAATAACAGAAGATACAAGCAACTTATTTCATACGCAGTAAGATAATACAACAAGTAAATTGAAGTGAAATAACACATGTATTTTTCACGAAGTTATAATAAAGAGAAACAATCCACGATACGCACCACAGCCCCTGTGAAGAGGATCTTTGGAGCAGATATCGTATTTCTTTTGACAACTTTCATGAGACTCGTCACTACCATCTTCGCAATGTTGGATACCATCGCACACATAATGCATTTTGACACACCGACCTCTCTCGCAGCGCGTACCGTCACAGTTTTCTACTAATTCTTGGTCATTGAAATCAATTAAGGGAGTATCTGTAAAATAAATGTTTATACATCGCTTGGTGTTTTACGTTACATAGGTCATTACGTGGATCTTGAAAGACAATGATTTCTTTTAACATATTTCTTCTATCTGTCTTTCCGCTTTGAAGCATAATTACGAAGACGGTAAACAAAATTAAGGATTTTTTTTTAAAGTCTAATAAAACAAGTTTAAAATTTACAGCGTTTATAATACTATAAACATTCTTTATCAATATTAGGACTGTCATATCGTTTTTCATATTGCGAAGCAGACAGCCTGAATCATGAAAAACGACGCTATTGAATTGATAATATTTTCATACATTATTAAGTTATACGAAGGAAAATATCATTATGCCGTATTCGGCAGTAGATATGATATCATTAGGATTGAATAATAATAAATAAAACATGAATGGATACAAAAAATCCTCATAGGAGACATATGCTCAGACAGTACAATTAAAAAGCATTATATTGACAGAAAGTGCATTAACAAATTCTTAACACGAAGCTAATAAATTCGTACCTTTATAGAACTTTATTTGATGTTTTAAATTTCCAATTTCAGTAGCAATTATACGGTTACCCACATTACATTCGCCTCTAGACGTCACAAAAGTTGCCGCGGGGTACCAGCCCTGTTTTGTATGGCAACTAATTATTCCCGCCCATTTTGTTTCACCGGTAAACCCGATCTGAAAAAGTTTCGTTAATTTAAACTTCCCTTTACATTATATTAACAAGCATCAGTGGCGGATTTACACATTTGCCGCGAGCATGCTATTCTAATTTTGATCATAATTATTAATTAAGTATATATAATTCACAATTATAAATGGCAATATCAAATTCTAAAATGGTAGAGTAAGTATATCACACTGAAATCATTTCTTTTATTTATTTTATTACCATAAATGGAAAATAATTCTGACTTAAAGTTTATCGCATCCAAATTTTGCCGATATTGGCTTTATCATAATCAGGCTAATGGTGAACCCGCCATTGATAATCAGGTACAATATATTTCATACCGGACAAACATCTACAGTGGACTGCCTCACAAAGCACACATTATCTACGCTACACGCTTCCTTTGATTCCTTAAGTAATACGCTCACTGTATTATTACCACCGTCTTGACCGACAGCGACGCAAACTGTTTTCATTTGATCATGTATGTACCTGGAAGTTAATTCATTGTTAAGATTTATAGAATCTATTGGAAGTTTCCAGAATATATATCAAATTGACAAAATCTTACGTAGTTGGTAGAATCATTGGCTTCACCATAGCTGAATACTCAACTGGCTCTTGCAAATGTAAAAGTACGACTTTGCTGCTATATAATTCTTTAATTCCATCTACTCTGCGTACTTGTTCATAAAAACTTTTTGTTGAGTGTAATGTTTTGTGTGCTCCCAAAATTACCGTTATGTATTGACGCTTTTGCCTGAAAAGTCAAATATGAAATGCAACCAACAATTTAAAATTCTTTACAACTACCAGGTTACTCACAGGCAAGGTACTCACAAACTTAAATCCAAACATTCGTTACTGAATAAACTCCAAGATATATCGATAAGTACACCTGTACATTTGTAATGTCCATCTATATATAATTTGGCAACCCAAGGCCACTGTTGATTAAATGACTCTTCGGCTTCGCGACCGAATAAAAGTTCTTGGGACATCGCAAAATTTGTGAATAGCGATTGGTCGCAAGCAACATACAATGCGGTACATGTTTTTGTCACATTTGGGACACAATATTCCTTTAGAAACTGTGGTTCTTTTATCACGACACTTCGCGATGATTCGTCCTCGAGATCTATATTTTTATAGATAAATAACACTGGTTCTTTATCCGACTTATATCTTTTCCGCCGTTTGCTATCTAAAGTTAATTCGACAAGATTATTCTCCTTCAGGTTAATGTATTTTATTTTAAACTTGTTGACAGCGCTGTAATTGTACAATGATTATAAGATAACGAATAAAAGGAACTAGCCACAAAAATTATGTATACATTACCTAAATCCTAAATATCTACAAATACTAGTAGCTTCTTCTTCTTGATCATGTATAGACATAGTATCCTCACAAGAAACGTGCCAATCGTTGTTTATTTTTCTAGTTACATAGCCTTCAAATCGGATTTTAGGTCTACCATCCATATCAAATGTAATCTCATTACCATTTGTCAGAGCAACTGAAATATAATAATAATAGAAAATTAACATCTTTATTTGAAACATACCAGTTTTGACTTAAATGTTTTACTTACTACAGTCAAGCTCGTCTTCACCCAAAGGGCATTGCGGTTTACCATCACATACGTATTTATTTGGGACGCAAATTTGACTTCGTTTACAGAGAAATTCTCCGTCTTCACAACCAACTGCAATAAAAGAAATACTCAAAACGATAAGATATCACGAATAGTACTATCGTTAATTCATTTTTTTTTATTGAGATACTTACAGCAGTCGATTTCATCTTGACCATCTGCACAATTGAAGTTCCCGTCACAGAGTAATTGGTTTTCGAATGTAGCTAAGTAATCTGTACATGTGCAGTCTAGTTCATCTGTACCATCTTCACAGTCAGCTTTGTGATCACATCGGTATTTGTATAAAATGCTTTGATCGATTCTTGAAAAAAATACAACAATTTGAGACATAAAATTGTTTATTTTTCCTGAGAAGAACATTGTGGTCTCATTAATATAGACATACAATATACATACCTACGACATTGATAGAATAATGGGGTTTTGTGTTTTTTCCTTACACTTGCTGGTTTGATCTCATGCTCACTAGAATTTTGTGGTACTTGTGGTATCACTTCATTTATAGAATCATTATTTCCTTCAATAAAATTATGTTGTGTGCTAGGAAATTCGGTTGTAGTATTATGGTTTTCATTTATGAAATTAATAGTAGTTGTTAAATATTCAGCTCCTGTTGTTGTTTCTGGCCAATTCTCATTAGATGAGTTTGTGTCGTTTTTTCCAATATTTAACAAATGTGAAGTGTCATTATTATTCAGTATTGTAGTTGTAGAATTTTCCACTAATATACTATCAGGTGTAGTAGTTATTGTATAATTTGTTTCAGTATTAGGTATAGGCGTAACTATTTCTACTTCTTCAGTTGTAGTAATTGGATGAGCAGTGGTCATATTATTTGAATATGTTATTGCTTCTACGTGGTGAGTATTATTTATTGGTTTATTTATCAATGATTCGATTTTGTTAATTTCATGTGGTAAAATTGTAGATTCAGTCATAATTAATTTAATAGGATCTGCTGTTACTTGTTCACTGGAATTCTCTACATCTCCGACTTCCGTTTCATCGGTAGATCCAGAAGTATCAACTGTTGGAATATATTGTATATTTTCACTGGTTTCTTGAGTGTCGTTATCTATTTTTTCAGTATCTGTTTTATTGAATGGAGTAGTTGTATTTATATGTATATTTGAAGTATTATTGGAGGAAAGACGATTTAAATCTGTGGCATTTACAAGTATATTTGTAGTTGTTTCCACTGAAGTGGGTATTTCCGTTGTAATTGTTTTATTTATATTTTCGGATGGTGTACTCGATTTGATGTCTTCGTCAATACCACTTTCTGTATTTGTTGTAACATTGGCATCTCTACCTAATATATTAGTAAGAATGTTTTGTTCGAACTTTTTCAATGTTTGCTCTTCACAGTTGATTTCATCTTCTCCATCTAAGCAATCTATAATCTTATCACACATTCGCTTTTTCGGAAGACATCTTGAAATTCCAGATTCACATCTGAATCCAGGGCACTCTTGCTTTGGTTGAATCATTGGCAAGGTTTTTAAGGCTGAAAATTGTGGATCATTTTAACATAAAAATGGACTTCTTAAATGAAATAATACCTGTTCCTTTTTAATTTCACCAACAGAACAAGTTAAATCATTTAAAACTTAAGTAAAATTAATTATTCGTTATAAAACAATAATATTGCAATTACTCAAATAATACTTACACATGAAGTATTTAATCCATGGGACGAAGAGACTCACTCTCGTATAAACACCAGGTTCGCCTTTACGTGCACAGCCATAACCGTGACTTACAATTCCTGCTACGTACCATTGTTGAGCATTGGATGGATTTCTGCATAACAACGGTCCTCCACTGTCACCCTAAATTTGTTATTTTCTAAATTATATTAAACAACCTAGTTGACTATAAACTCATTGATATATAGTAGTTAGTAGTTTTCACACTAATAAAATTAGTAATCGATAAATGTGTAAGACCACATTATTTTTATTTTTCACTTAAACAAAGCAGATATCAAGTCTACTACTAATTTCACTCACTTGACAAGTATCTCTTCCACCCTCAGCAAGACCAGCACATATTTCCCTTCCAGCTTGATCTTCTCGATGATTACATTGATCCCATATAGGTACTTCTACCTCACGCATATGATCAGCTGCGGGGAGTGTGTTATTTTAGATCAACAAGGAAACTTTTTATAATAAAATGTTGATAGATAGTACATACGATCAGGTCCGTGTGGAACAGTTGAACCCCAGCCAACAGCTGTACAAATAGTGCCCACAGGTGGACCCCACTTCCAGTCCTCTCCAGCCACTTCTGGTCCAGGTAAACAAATAGGACGAACCCAACGGCTAAACTGAATAGCAGGTTTTACTCTGAGTAGAGAGAGGTCATTCTTCATATCTTCCTGGTCGTAGTTTTGATTCATGATTACATGAGTAACTCGATGGATTTGCTCTTGAGGTGAGAAGGAGAAACGGCGCAACATACCCACTTGAACTTCATAGTAATGCTCCCAGAACCTTAAATATAAATGCAATTTGTGTTATATAAACAAAGCATACTTCACAGCTTGATGTTGCTGTTTAGCTTAACTGTCAACTTAGATAAAATATATATTATGAAAATACACGACATTAACAACAAGCTGTGAAACTGGCCTTTAATAAGCAGGTAATATTATCATAGTTACAACTTACTTATGAATGCAATGAGCAGCTGACATGACCCAATTTTGGCTAAGAATTACACCACCGCAGTGGAACATTCCATTTCGATATAAAGCCACCACCCAGGGCCAGGCAGCTGGTTGGCTAGGTTTGCCCCCTACAACTCTACTTTCCATTCTTTTTATTCTATCTTTGTCATCGTCGTTACTATAAACCTTTTCAAATGCAGTAGACAATGATGATGTATCCCTTTTACGACGGTACAGTGGAGTATCATAAAATGAAAAGGGATAAGGTTCACTATTTAGTAGAAATCGTTTGTTGCGTCCAAATAATTGATTTTCGATATCGGCTTTCTGAAAACAGAAACACAGATCTATTTTATAATTTAACACAAAAATAACTATACAATACAAAAATGATTTTTCTTTTCGAACCAGTAGTTCTAGTTCCTGAGATTTATATTTAATAATAGTAAAGATTTTATAAATTAAACAAGTCGAACGGAGGCGTTTTACTCTTTTATATTTTCATTTTAGTTATAAAAATGGAAGAACATTTCCTTCATTTTAAGACGTTATTTTTCTTCAATAAAATTTCAAATCAATTTCAAGGAAATAATATTGAGATAAGGTAACATTTTATTCACTAAGCTTTGGGATTTACTTCTAATAAAGTAAGATTTTTAGCGGATTTCTGAAATTAATTAAGTTGATCTGATGGAGTAAGAAACTTTGTCACTAAACCAATGAAGACTTAACTGTTATAAGTTAGATAATTTTGCATTTTTTGGGAATAAAAATAAAAGTACAATAAGCTCTTATGGTAGTTGATACTTCCAGTTTTATTTATAACTGTGGAGCTGTGCCCTGCGGTTTTACCAGCAGTGCTCCACTCCTGTTGGTCTTAGCGTGGTGATAATATATAGCCTATAGCCTTCCTCGATAAATGGGCTATCTAACACCGAAAGAATTTTTCAAATCGGACCAGTAGTTCCTGAGATTAGCGCGTTCAAACAAACAATCAAACAAACTCTTCAGCTTTATAATATTAGTATAGATATCAAATTAAAAACTGGAGAAAAACTTACCTCTCGTAAAAGTTGGGATGTAGTTAATATTCTCGTGCCACACAATAAGTATGGGCAGGATACATACACTGCAGAAGAATTAAGGCATGTAGTACTGGTATTTATTAAACCTCCAGGTGCTGTGTTGATGTAGTTTATTTTGAGCAATGGATCTATATGGAGAAATTGAATGTGTGGAGGCCTGAAATACAACATACTTATAAAGATAAGTTAGAAATAATTATTTATTTGATATGAGAAAAACATTATGCAAAATTGTTTTTCTTTAAAGATTATGTAGACAATTACACTTAGAAACATACGTTAGACAAAAAAAATCATGAAGGCAGTTCGGCACACAAAAATACTTATGATAAGAATAGTAGTAATATGTTTGTGGTATAGATCACGGATATCAAACAGAACTAATAGAAATATCTAAAGTTAATAAATAGTTCACCTGACAATAAGTCCAGTCTCGCGTCGACACGCATCATGTGCCCACATGTATGGATTGTTGCACACCGCATACCAGGTCCCTTTGAAATTCCTATGCAAAAACCCCTCAGTGTTCGAAATTGCGAACAGCTACAACAAAGTTGGAATTGAAAAACTTTTCAATGATATACAGCGCATAATAAAGTGATAATAAATATGCAGACGCTTACAGGTTTCTTATGAAGGCTTGGTGATAACATGCTGCAGTCGATTTCATCTTTGTTGTTGGGGCAATCGTTAATGTTATTACAGCGTTGTTCTTTTGTGAAACATATATTATCCGAAATGGAATCCGGGTCACCACAACTGAAAGTTTCTCCAGTGCAACCTATAAATAGATCAAGAAATATCCACTAAAATCTTAAATTCTTATAAGATGGGAAAATTGTTGAGCACAACTCTCGTATCATATTCGATAACTTTATTTCAACATTTTTACACGTAGCACCCACCTTCTTCCTATAATTTTTTGTCTTCATAAATAAATGATCATTCTTAGCAGCAAAACAAAATGCAGACCTCAAGCATAGGTTTCTATGAGCCGATTACCATTGCAATAATTTTCTAGTTACCAAAAAAACGTATTCCAATAATAATGCTACTTTACATGATTTTTGAAAACATTTCGTTGCGTGAATGAAGCTATTAAAACCACTACTTATAGCTATTTAGGCTTTTAAATAAAAATACAAATATTACCAAAACATCCCATTTCGTCTTCCCCAAAAGGACAATCGAAGTATCCATCGCACACTCTGGACTTATCAACGCGGGACTTGCAAGTGCAGTGAGATTCATCGCTGACGTCATCACAATCTACATTTCCATCACACCATGAGCTTTCACTTATACACGCATTTCCATTGTCACAAGACACATTACCCGCAGGGCATTCTTCTACGCGTACTAGGTCATTTGAATCTGCATCTTTTGATAAAACCTCTCTGAAAATATAAAAGTTCATTAGTCATTACGAAAATAGGAAATGCTATAAGATTGAAATTCATACATGTTTTTTGTTCTCTTAATTAGCGTTTTTTTTTAACAGTTGCCACTTACTTTGCTCTCATCTTCATCGCAATTTGAATATCCTGTGGATGTGCAATTTTATCTGAGTGATCATGATGGCTTTGTAAATACGGAGGTAAAAAAGTCATCGGCATTCGTCTGAAAGGTTTATAGGATATGATAAGGGATATGATATGATGTACATAGTTGAAATCTAAGAAGTACCTAAGTTAATTGAATCATTGTTTCAGTTTTAATTGTATAAAAAAAATTACTAAAGCAAATACCTATTAGATACGAAGTTTAAATGATTATATATAAAGTCCGTTACAACCAATAAACTATTTAAACGTAAACTATATCTACCTGGGATGGATTGGTGAATTCGGGTCATAATCCACTCTCTCATAACCTGAAAACATATTCAAGTATTTGAAATTAAAATAAAAAAAATGTTAAAAGTATTAATAAAATCATACCATATAAATTACTGCTGTCTTTCAAAAGGCGAGCTAACAGGCACGTGCTCGCTAGTCCTGGCGTGGACGGATCCATAGGATATGGTATATCTGCTGGATTTATTTTATACAGTGCATATGGTTCAGATTTATGCATATCTGTATCTAGTTCCCGTTTTGATAAATCACCATTTCCAGAATGTTCATCATTTGTTCTATCTTTTTTTACAAGGGTCTTTGGTTTTAATATATTCACATTATCAGTCCTTTTTGTTTTAAATTCATGGTCAGATATTTTGCCTTCTGATAGTAATTTTATTTGATTAATCATTTCTTTACAAGCTTCTTTATGTTCATTTCCATTACATAAAATGTTATGTTCTGTTAATAATTTTCTTGCTTTTTGAAGTTTGTTATCTCTAAATTTTACGTTTTTTCCTGATAAATTTTTGTTAGAAGTTGAAATTTCTCTTTTACTTCTAACAGGATAGTTCTCTATGTTTTCAAGTTGATAATGTGCCTTGATATTTTTAGATAAAAAGGCGTCGTTGGGTGGTTCTTTCTGTTTTGAAATAAATACGGTTTCCGTTCTGTAAACATTTTCTACTGCAAAAGAAAATTATGAACTACGTAAATTTATAAAACGAATGAAATATATAAAACTTTGCGTGCTCATGAGAAAATATGAAAATATAGTTGTACCTTATTTTAATATAAATTATGAATAAAAAAAAAAACTAACCATCAACTTCTATATATTTTAAAATTAATGCAGATACCACTACCACAAAAATACCCAGCAATAAAACAATAACAATTCTCTGAAAAGTTTGAAATAGACACCTTTCATCATAGGATTGTCCTGAAAGGAACATAAATTATATGAATATAAAACCTATTAATATAGATACACAGTTATTCTAGGAACGCCAATATACATTTTTTAACCTTCCATTGCAAGGAACTTTTATATTTTGTTGTTCAATCCAAATTTTATTGTTTTTAAAACAACTTCTTATGAACTTATTTTTGTAAAATACTGTTTTTTTAATTTATATGAACCCATAAGGAAGAACCAATAACTTCGTTGAAATGAAAATTATACAAAATAACTTAAGGCATAAATTAATTATTTTACCATAAAAATTGATTTTACCATTTTCATTTGTTTCAGCTAAGCCCATTGGCAGACCAGGGTTTGATTTTCCTTCTTTTTTATTGGGCATGTTTACCTAAAAATAAAATCAATGTTTATCCTCAAGAAAATATAAGTTTAATAGGAACCCGTTTTAAAGTGAAAGCGTGAGGCATAGGTAGTAGATACGTTGTAGTAGTATAAGGCAGTTCAATAAAGAAACGAATCTTCAATGGCGGCGCTTATCATTCCCTCTCGCTTACACACGGCCGTACGGCATGCAAAAAAAAAATGGAAAAATAAAATCACTAAAATGTATTTGATTTTCCCTATAATAGTTTTTATCATAAATTTACAATGACAATTATGCATTTGCGAAAGTAAATAATGTTTTATTGGAATTTGACAAAATATGTTCTTTGGGAAAAGTTGTTCAGTTTTATGGGCTCATTACAAATATTATGGGGATTTTGTTACATTCTGTAGACGTAAATATGATAATTCATATAAATACACAAATACCATAACAAAAAAGTTTGTCAACAAACAATTTGAAATCTATACTTATAATAAATCTGTAGAGAGGCCAATTCTGTACATGA
>CAJQZM010013681.1:0-18385 GCA_907164665.1 Colias nastes
GTGCGGCGGGCCGCCCGCGCGCGCTGCACGTGCACCCGCGCGACCACTACGACAACCCCGCCACGCTCGCCAACAACGACGCGGAGGTGAGACACACGCAGACACACACATACACACTCCATACACCATATGACAACCCACAAACATTTCAAAATTCTACGACAAATCGCCACACGTAAAATCACACAAACACAATCCACCAACAAGCCACACAGACTCTACACATATATAACATACATCATCATATTATCACACCGTACAAGATTTTCTGACTTTTCTTTATGAAAAAAATCAAAATGTAATGTAAATTTTTTTTACAATTATTTTAACTTAAGAAATAAATAATTCCCATTGCCCTAGTGGTGTTTCATAAGGTTACGTTCTAGGTCCTTTGCTATTTGTAATATTATACAGAAATGATTATTTACTATTTATACCGTAATTTTCAGGGATTTTCAATAGAAATAAAGCCCATTGGTGGAGATTCATTAGAAGAGTCTCTATCAGCAGCTGCACAGTTCGAGTACGACAGCGTGAACCAGCGTGTCAGCGTGACGCTGTGCTTCCCCCGCGCTGGCGTATTCCGAGCTGCTATATATTATGAGGGTGTGCTGTTACATAATGGACAATTCGACTGTATTGTGCTCACTCGTACGTATCTTTAAAGTTATTAATAAATTAATAGTTATCTTGTGTTTTTAAAAAATAAAGTAAATATAGTATGATGTGTTAATCGTGAAAATTTATAGTACAGTTACACGTGTTGAACCTGCAATAAATTCAATATTCGTTTAACTGTAATTCTTTTTTTCTTGTTACTTTAATCCTTTCGATATTTTTTTCACTTTAGTAATTCCTTATTTCTTGTTACTTCCTTCCTTGTTACGATGATGACCTTAAAATTTCAAATAATCGTGAATTCACATTAAATTACTTTGAGGTATACATCTATACTGATATCAACCATTTTGTGAACATCAGCAAGCGACGCAGCGACAGTCCAACGGCAGCTGTCCTCCAAGCGGGCCACAGTCTCGTACGAAGCGAAGCTGCTGTCGCCGGGCAAGCAGCGCCGCGTGCTGTGCTGCCTCAGCCCGAAGCAGCTCATCATCAAGGATTACGTCCTCAAGATCATCCCCAAGAGGATCACGTCGTTTCGCGTGTGTCCGTCTACTAAGGTAAGGATGGAAATGTTGTAAGACCTTTACGGTATTACGAAAAATAATAGAGCATTTTAAAAGTTTTGCGAACAAAGTATCAAATCTGCATTCGTCGTAAGATTGTACTTCTGATTAATAGCAATATCATCAATTTAATAAGCTGTTTTGAATATATATGTTTCCTAGAAAGTTTAATAAAGTTACATTTAGCTGCCTTAAGTTGTTCTTATACCATAGAGACTCGATTTATACCATCCTGCTGTTTTTTTTTTGGTTGTGAAAGCAATTTACAGATCTGAATAGTTTTATGTCTTCCGCATATTCATATTCACAATCTAAAATAACACCCGTAATGTCGTTAATAAATAATGTAAACAATAATGGTCCTAAATAGGAGCCTTGGGGAACACCAAATAATTACTGATCTTTAGACTGATATCATTTAGGCTTAAATGTTTGTGGTCTAAGGCATAAGTAAGACTGCAACTAGAGAACCTGTTCTGAAAAGCAAAAAGTGTTCCTAAGTTTCTTATTAGCAGGTGGTGATTCACTGTGTCAAAAGCTTTACTGAAATCGGTGTAGATTACGTCATTATCGAGTCAGTAAAACTTTGCAAATTGGTAAAAGTCTAACTTTTTTTGTGGTAATACGTGATGATAACAACGTAGTGTGCCAATAATTTTTTACTTTCTTCTCTTACGTCTTTCTAGTGTTTTTCTCAGCTAGTCATGTTTTTCTTGCATGTCCTTGATTTCTTTTACTTTTAATAGTATCCATGTTAAGTTTGTCAGTTGCTTATCCGTGATTTCTTTTTCTCTATCGATGTTTATTGTGTATGTTTGTTCCAGCTGATCGTGGAGGGGCAGCGCAGCGCGGAGCTGGTGCTGGAGGACGGCGCCCAGGCTGCTCTGCGGCTGCACTGCGCGCGCCGCGACCTGCTCGCCGCCACCTTCACGCAGCTGCTCATCGCCAACTGCGGCGGCGAGGACAGCTTCAAGGTGACCTGCTGGGGGGGGGCTGCGGGGGGCGGGCGGCGCTGCGGGGTGGGGCTGTACGGCGGGGCGGGATTGCAAATTATATTCTCCAAATTATAACTAAACACACGCGTAAGCAGACTTTTGTATCTGCCTATTTTGAACGTGATTTTGAACCTAGTTGTTAATTTTGTAAATTTCGTTTGTTTGCGGCGATTAAAGTGTGCCCAGTTGTCCGATATCTTATTACATATCAGCGTTTAGCGCGGCTTATATACAGTCCACTGTAGAAGTAAGTGGAAATTGTACATTAGTGCTCAATTTTGGGATAACATGATCAATAAAAATATATTTTAACATCCGCAGAACAAGCAGGAGTTCTTCTACAGCTCGCTCCGGTCCCGCCACTCCCGCGCGCCACACGACAAGCTGTCGCTGCGCGTGCGCCGCGCGGACCTGCTGCGCTCCAGCCTGAAGGCCACCAAGCACTTCACACTCGCCGACTGGTGCAAGAACTTCGACGTGGCGTTCCAGGGGGAGCAGGGTGAGCGCCTAGTTTGGATACACTCAAAAGTAAAAGAAATAAATCATTTGAATTTGAATTTGAACGTACTTTCTACAACCAGCTGGCAGAGACAAATGGCAGACGAATAGAATTACGCTAAGGAATAGAAACTGCTATCGCTAATTATTGACAAAAGCTCTTGACATTTTGGTAATAGTTCGATTACACTACTAACGACGACGACGACCGCAATCAAAATTCCCTTCCAGCCGAAATTTTTATAAAATAAACTAATAAAATTTCCCATCATTCTTTTACTCAGAAAGAAAAAAAATCGAGGCCAATTAATAATAAGTAGATTTTTTGCGATTTTCGCCAATCCGGTAAGTTTATCATATAATGATTAAAATTTTTTTCGTGGTCGTCGTCGTCGTAGGGTGACCAAATTCTTTACAAAACATCATACGCTTATGTCAATTAGTATCGATAGCGAATTCTATTCCTTTGCGTTTTGACATTTGTCCCGGCCAAAAGAATGACAATTGTCTATTAAAAGATCGTCAAAAATAGTAAGACGGCGTTGTAACATTCACCAAAAACTTTATTTCGTAGCAAACACCCTACTTCGTACGTAGAAGTATTGTAGCAGTAGTATCTTTATTACAAAACTCTGCCGAGATGATGTAAAAGTAGAGTTTTATATCAAACAATTATAAACGTGATTAATTATGATTAAGTTGTATATTGTACGTTAATAATTAGCTCAATAACAAAAGACAATATATAGTACATACTACATGTTTTTGTGTGTCGAACTATAAAAATAAAACCTTTTAAAAATTTATTATGTATTTCGATTTTTTGTTAATGCTTATTAATAACCAAATAAACACATGCAGGTGTGGACTGGGGCGGAGTCCGACGCGAGTGGTTCTCGCTAGTATGCAGTGCTCTGTTCGACGCACGCGGAGGCCTGTTTGTCTCGTACACGGACTCGCCCGCTGGTCTCGTGCACCCTAACCCTGATCGGCCGCCGCATCTTAAGGTCAGTCAATAATTAAAAAAAGAATGAAAACCCGGTGTATATAGTCAATTAACTAAATGCATTGTTGTAATTTCCGTCTCGAAGGACCAATGCATTGTTGTAATATCCGTCTCGAAGGACCAATGCATTGTTGTAATATCCGTCTCGAAGGACCAATGCATTGTTGTAATATCCGTCTCGAAGGACCAATGCATTGTGTTGAAATTTCCGTCTCGAAGGACCAATGCATTGTTGTAATATCCGTCTCGAAGGACCAATGCATTGTTGTAATATCCGTCTCGAAGGACCAATGCATTGTGTTGAAATTTCCGTCTCGAAGGACCGTCTCGTTGTGTTGTACATTCTTTTCTGGAAGGACCAATACATTGCTCTGTAAATATCCATCTCAAAAGATCAATGCGTTGTTGTTATTTCATTCTCGAACGACCAATGCATTGTCGTATAAACTTCTGACTAGTAGGAACATGCATTTTTATCTAGTAATTTCAGTTTCGAAGGATAAATGAGTGGTAGTTTTCAAAATTCCGTTTCGAAATACATTGTTGTGTAGAAAATTGTGACTCGAAGGACCAATGCATTTTCGTGAAACTTGTGCGAGTTGCTACTTAACAACACCTCATTTTTTTAAGTTTAGCTTCAGCTGTTCACCTATTATTTATGTATATATCAGCTGAAGCACTTCGAGTTCGCGGGCAAGGTGGTGGGCAAGTGCCTATACGAGAGTGCGCTGGGCGGCTCGTACCGCCAGCTCGTGCGGGCGCGGCTCGCGCGCTCCTTCCTCGCGCACATCATCGGCCTGCGCGTGCATTACAAGGTGACATACACACACACACAACAATCTGGTCTCACATAAAATGCACAATCACACACGGAAACAAACACACATAATGTCACAAACACACATCACACTACTAAACACATTCACATCAAGCTACACACACTAGTACAAAAACAAATGGAGCAAAAATAATACGTTAGATTCTTCCAAATTGCTTCATTACATGTGTTAATTTTTGTATCGAGCTTCTTTATTCAAGTTATAACATGATTTTTTTTCTCTTCGCCTCTAGTACTTCGAGCAAGACGATCCAGAGTTATATCTGTCCAAGATCAAATACATTCTGGAGACAGATCTGGATGCTGCAGACGCGGCGCCCGAGATCTACTTCTCTGATGATGTGTATGACTCCTCGGGGAAGTTAAAGGAGACTAAGGAGTTGGTGCCTAATGGAGCGTCTATACGGGTGAGATAAGTTGAGCTTAATCGGTTCAGATAAATATGTACTTTGGGATTTGGTTAAAATATTATTTTGATAACTTATTTCAAGCCACTATGTATATCTTTGGCAAATTATCACTATTAGTCGTTGTTCTATAATTTTTTAAAATATCTTAACTAGATATTGATTTGTTGGTGTTTGTACGATTGGTGTAAGATGGATGGTATTTAACCAATAGTATCGCTTCTAACACTAAACGCTTCGACTTCAAACCAAATGAAGCGATGTGATTGGTTTTTACAAACACATTCTTCGCTACACATCCTCGCACATTATTGATGGAAAAGCACCCTAAACGAGGAATTTTCGTACTAAATTGAATTTGCACATCCATAACATTTATTAAATTATCATTGCTTGATATTTACAGGTATCAAACAGCACCAAAATGCAGTATTTAGACGCGTTAGCTCAGTGGCGGCTGGCGGGCCGCTGGCGCGCTGAGAGCGAAGCCTTCCTGCGAGGTCTCACGTTACTTGTGCCAGATAACTTGCTGGCTATCTTTGACGAGAATGAATTGGAGGTAAGTCTTATTTAAATGGAAAATGCATATAATGCTTTGCATGTTGTGTTCGCTCTAAAAAGGCCGTTCAACATAACATTACACATGTTATACTTCACTATTATTTTTTTCAGCTTTTTACTAAAAAAATTGTAATGTCCAGTCAGACCGAAAAAAAGGTTCTTCGAATCCGTGGTTCGAAAGACCATGTGAAATAAAATAAATACGATTGAGAATTTTTTGAGATGTTATATCTCAAATCCTCTTAAATCGTTAGACAGGTCAAAAGGTGCTGGGCCTGATGGAATTCCTCCTATATTCTTAGTTGAATGTGCAGATCTCCTTTCATTGCCTCTGTGGTTAATTTTTAATGAATCCCTTACTTCCGGAGAATTTCCTATTCAATGGAAATCCGCCAAGGTTGTTCCGATCTTTAAAAATGGGGATAGTGGCTCAGTTCGTAACTATAGACCAATTTCAATTATATCGACGTTTTCCAAGGTGTTTGAAATTTGCACATTACCTTTCATTCAACACCATTTTAAAAAATATTTAACGGACAGTCAGCATGAATTCACTAAGGCTCGTTCCACAGTAACTAACCTCGTTCATTTTTCACAAAATATTATTTCTGCCATAGACCGCAAACAGCAAGTCGACGTCATATACACCGATTTTAAAAAGGCGTTTGACATGGTTCCTCATAATATTTTAATTCACAAACTAGCTACAATTGGTTTTTCTGGGTCGCTTTTGAAATGGTTGGGTAGTTATTTGCACTCACGTGCGTTCTACGTGGTAGTAAATGGGTTCGATTCTCCGTATTATACCATCAAATCTGCCGTACCACAAGGCTCGCACTTAGGCCCCGTGTTATTTAATATATTTATTAATGACATTGTTAGCTGTTTCCGTAACTCCACACCATACCTGTTTGCGGACGATCTGAAATTTATGCGTGTAATAACTCGTATTGAGGACACTTTTCTTCTTCAAGAGGACTTTAATAACCTTGTAAATTGGTGTAAATCAAATGGCATGAAGCTTAATATAGGAAAATGCTCTTATATAACTTTTTCACGTAAACATGTTGCCATTAACGCAAAATATTATGCCAATAATCAAGAACTAGGGAGAGTGGATAGTATCAAAGATTTGGGCGTTACTTTTGATACAAAATTTACTTTTCTAGACCACATTGAAAACGTTGTAAAGAAGGCCAACCAGATGCTCGGGTTCGTAATCAGAAACGCAAGATTATTCAAATGTCCTAAGACTAAAATTATCCTTTATAATACCTTTGTACGTAATGTCTTAGAATACTGCTCTGTAGTGTGGCGCCCTCACTTTGCTACACATTCACTTCGATTAGAGCGCGTGCAAAAAAGGTTTATATGGCACCTTGCTTATAGTCAAAACATTAGTAAAAGTCTGATTTCGTACTCTAAGCGTTTGGAATATTTTAGAATGGTTTCTTTAGAGAAAAGGCGCGACAATTTTGATATTTTATTTTTATACAAACTAATTAGAAATCATATTGACTGCCCTCAATTGCTTTCTCTGATTGGATTCCGGACGCCTAGTAAATTCCCACGTAAACCGATCCCACTATTATCGGTGCCTGTCATGAGGACCACTTTGGGTTCCTTCTCTCCCATACCACGAATATGTAGAAATTACAATCGAATAGTAAATCATACACTAGATATACATTTTGATAATATTGGAAAATTTAAACAGACGTTGCAAGCGATCAACCATGTCAGTGTTTAATTATACTGGGTTCTCTTTAATACATGATTTTGTTGTTTATTTATGTTGGAAAATGAATTAATTCTGCATTTTATATTAATTTAATTTGAATGTTATGTATGTAGTCAATTTTAAAGTAACTTTTTAATTTTATTTGTACAATTTTCAATTAATTTTATTTCATTTTGATTATTATATTGTTATTTAAATTTTATCAAGTGATTATTTTAAAATGTATTTTATTAAGTTAAAGTGTATTTAATGTGTATATTATTATTATTTTTTTTAATGTAATTAATTTTTGTAGTGCATGCAGTGCTCATTTTTTGAAGTGAAACTTCTTTATCGGGGTTGGAAAAAAATTTAGTGTAACAATTTTTCGTTACGCGCCATCTTGTTTTTATCCCTACCACGCGTGATTGACGTATTTCTGTAAAGTTGCATATAGTAAATTATTTTTTGAAAAATAAGGTCATAAAGAAGTTTCACTTCTTACGTGTGTACACTAGTACACGCACACATTTTTATTATTAGTTGTCCATCATGTCCTATATTTTTTGTGTATTATTTATGTAAAACAATCGATGTACAGCTGCTAATGAGCCTTAATAAAATAAAATAAAATAAAATAAAATAAAATCCGGCTCGAAGTATCATGGTCCTTTAAGCTGGATTTGTGTAATTTTGCATACACTTTTAAATTTTATTTTGTTTTAGTGGTTTTTTGTCATTTGAATGAATGAATGAAAGCTTTTATTGCGAGTAACACTTATAGCTGAACTAAGTTCTGAGTATCCTGTCTGTTTTCCGACAAAAGCATCCTACAAACTATTTTGCATTTAATGAATCTATATTATGATATTGTACCGTGGCCGATATACAATAATAATTGTACCTACTTTTAAAAAAATTAGGTTCATTTTCAGTGGATTTTTGGAAATTTGTGCGATAAATTAGCTGTTTTGTTGTAGTGTTTTTTCCAAATTTACGATCTAATAATATATCGTATGGTGGTCAGCTGCTAATTTCTCGACACTAATGTCGATGTAGCAGCTGCTTATTTAGCGACACTTACTTGTTTTCGTGTGCCAGCTGCTAATTTTGACACAAATTGTGACGTGCAGCTGCTGATGTGCGGCACGGGCGAAGTGCTAGTGTCAGACTGGCGCTTGCACGCGCTGGTGGCGGGCTCGGGGCGGGACTGGGAGCGGCGCCTGGCGTGGCTGTGGGCGGCGCTCAACAACTTCACCAACGAGGAGCGGGCAAGGTTGCTGCAGTTCACTACGGGCTGCTCGCAGCTGCCGCCCAACGGCTTTCAGGTGCGTGAATTTTAGAATGAATAATTATACAGGGTGTAATCGTTAAGTGTGCACAGGCGATTATTCCGTAACTATTGCAGATATCAAAAAACTTTTAACTGATATCGAAAGCCCTTTATCTAATGAGTAAAATGACGAAAATAACTTTTTAAAAATAAAACGGGAAATATCCAAAAATTTTACATCAAACACGCCCATACATTTTGTACGAGATATGACTATCCCCAACATGTAATATGAAAGGTTCTTTTTTTGGTTTTGTGCTTAAATTACTTCGCAAATATTAATGAAAATTCATTTAAAAACTGTAAAAAGAGCTCAACGTGGAATACAATGGTATTCCAAAACGAGGATGTCACTTCAAACATTTGCTTTGAATACAAAATGTATGGGAAATTAAATGTATGGGCGTGTTTGATGTAAAATTTTTGGATATTTCCCGTTTTATTTTTAAAAAGTTATTTTCGTCATTTTACTCATTAGATAAAGGGCTTTCGATATCAGTTAAAAGTTTTTTGATATCTGCAATACTTACGGAATAATCGCCTGTGCACACTTAACGATTACACCCTGTATATTGCGTTGAAAATCCTACTTATTATAAATGCGAATAAAACAATTATAACATAATATATACAAAACAAAGGTAATGTGGATGCCTTATTATAAAATCATCTAAATTCTAAAGCATCAAAAATAGTATTTGTAGACGCCGTACATTTCAAATACAGTTATCCCAGTCTCTTATTCAGTTCTAGCGAATTTAAAGAATAGGTTCCTTCAAATTCGATCTAGGCTCTTTTATATTTATTTTTTTACTCAAAAGTCAAAACAGAGCAGGCCGTTGACCAAAATCAACCTGTTGGTAACCGTAGATGCGGTCGAACGTAAATATAATGTTATAATAAAAATCCCTCTCACAGGACCTAAACCCGCGGTTCCAAATAACTTTCTATAATTAAAAATTCGTTCCACAGGACCTAAACCCTCGGTTCCAAATAACCGCCGCGCCTACATTCGGAGCCTTACCAACAGCGCACACGTGCTTCAACCAGCTGTGTCTCCCGGACTACGACTCGTACGAGCAGCTAGTACGAGCGCTGCTGTGGGCCATCAACGAGGGGGGAGAGGGCTTTGGCATGATCTGAAATACTTATTACACCAATACTTATATGCCCGTAAATTGGTCAAAATTAAGATCTGAAACACTCATTATGTCTATAATAACATGTCTTTTAATGAATTTGTCACTCAAAAGTTCTTAAGGAGCTGATTCTGCAACCATTACGCTATTATCGTCATTAAAGAATGTTACTTAAAGCGTTATCTAGGAACCCTAAAATAATATGGCAATCATGCTACTGTGAACAATTATAATTATTTAAATAGGTCCTGTTTGGTTTACTATTATAGCGTTGTTAAATAGCGGCCTTATGATTTGTATAAAACAGAAATAGCCAAGGACCTAGTATAGAACCCTGTGGAACTCCAAAAATTTATTGATGATGTTGTGATATAATTTATAAATGTAAGAACACGTGCATTTATTTAAAGCATTTCCAATAAGTCATTATCTAAATATAGAACTATCGTTCCTTATTTATAGTTTTATAATGTATGGTTTCTTATAAATAAATGAAGATTTACTTAAAAATACTAGACTTAGCTTGAAATTTCAAACAAATGTTACCAAAGCGTATCATTCTAGTCATAATTTATTGAACAAATTAAATAACGTATCATTTCATTTCATTAAGTAGTAAATCATTAAACTTGACGAAAAATGTGACAATTTATATTGCATTTTTGGGCGGCGGTAATCCTTCATTTATACCACAAAATAGAAAATTATTATAATTTGATACTCATACCAAAAATGTATGAAGGTTTATTTAAAATGATTTGTGTTTTGTTGGGATAACAAGTAACTTATTTACTTTATTATGTTTTAACGAATGTTCTAGCAAATATTTGCTTACTTTTACACGTTTATAAATCAAAACAATGTTAAGACATCGCTATAAATAATTGCGCGAGGAATTGAATACAAGTGACAATAAATGATGTCAAATTAACAGCGATGATGTGTAAATACAAATCTGACGGACGATTGTTAGATTAAGATCTATTCTCAAGTGATATAAACGTACTTACTAGTCCTATATACATAAGGAATTAAAAAAATCGCGATTAAAATATATGATATTGTGTGTATGGCGTAAAAAGACGGTAAGAAATGACTCGATTATGGAAAGTAGTACTGTAGTAGGCTATAACACTCAGGATATGTGACATAAGAAATAATGAGGTAAAATGGGCTTAAATATCTATTAATAAGGGAAAGTTGTTCATACGGTATAGATAGATAAATAAATAGATCGATATTTTGCTTCGCCTAAATTAAAACCCCATGACGTATATCGTTGAAACTAGTTGTTACACGTGATATGGTCCGGGTTCAATTTTATATCAAATCTCTTTTTAATGTTTTATAGCTATGAGGGCTATAGATACAAACATACAAACTGTTATAAAGAAAATGACACGTGGAGCGATAGAGTGAAGAAATAAGAACCTTGGTCCATAGATTAGAGTAGAGTGTAGAATAGACAATAGAGTTACAATACGTTGGTTGTATTAACGTGATTTATAACTTATTTCTTGTGATATTCTTCAAATTATTTTATTTTTAAATCAAATACATGATAAGAATTTAAATTTAGATATTTTTATAATTACGACACTTATTTTTAATTTAATGTTTCGCACCTAGTTTGTCTTTTTGTCGTGAATTAATGCGAATTTAATCTCAATGATTTTATATTTGTGTATGTATTAAAAATTTGCGGTGCACTATTAAATGTATTAGTCAGTTCAATAAAGAAACGAATCTTCAATGGCGGCCAAAGCTGACTTTGACAGATGGTAGGATCAGCAAAAAAGAAAATAAAAATAACGTAAATTGACAATTATTTTATTAATTATTTCAAATTGTTTGTTGACAAACTTTTTTGTTATTGTATTTGTGTATTTATATGAATTATCATATTTACGTATACAGAATGTAATAAAATCCCCATAATACTTGTAATAAGCCCATAAAACTGAACAACTTTTCCCAAAGAACATATTTTGTCAAATTCCAATAAAACATTATTTACTTTCGCAAATGCATAATTGTCATTGTAAATTTATGATAAAAACTATTATAGGGAAAATCAAATACATTTTAGTGATTTTATTTTTCCCTTTTTTTTTGCATACCGTACGGCCGTGTGTGAGCGAGAGGGAATGATAAGCGCCGCCATTGAAGATTCGTTTCTTTAAAGAACTGACTAATATTTATATGTTTTTCGTGTACATTTTAAATTTTCAAGTTATTTATAGTAATAATTTTCAATTTAAGTAGTTTAAAAAATCCTGTATTTATTTTATATTCGTTTCCACTTCGGTATGTGTGTTAATTGTAGATTCTTATAGCTATATATATTATATCTAATGATTCTTTAGTATATTTACATTAATCAATATTAATTTCAAGGTTGTGTCGTGAATACAAAATAGTAACATTGAAGCAAGTGTATCCAGTTGGGAATGAATGTGAGATTGTATACAAATAGTTTTTATTTCTAGCCTAATGTTCACGAGCCTACAAGCGAATTTATTTGAAAATTAAATTTAATTAGAAGCTTTAACGCACTATTGTGGGGAAGTAATGTATAAAACATGTTAATTATATTGAAAATTTATTTTCTCTTGTGCTACACATTATTTTAAGAGTCCTAATACAAAATTGCGCTGGACGAAAGCTAGTATTTTTACGTTTGAACGCGATCATCGTGTAGTCGAGTAGCAAAGGCTGAAAGCGCTCAAAGTGGAAACATTATAGGACCTTATTATCTCGTTATCGTCTACTCCACCAATTCTAATCTAGTATCGTGGGCTTCCCGACTACTACGCGCGGGAAAAACGTACTTTAGTAATTTTGTGTCTGACGGAGCAGCGCAACACGTCCTACTCCCTAAAGCGCGGAGCGCGGTCTGCCGTAACAGCGTTTGCGCTCCCGTATATAATCGAAAATTCTAGAGAACTTTAAAATATTCCATTACTTTCATAAATCATATAATATGTATTTTTTTGATTGCAAATTTTTAAGCATAAATCTATCATTTAATGTGTATTTTTTATTTATTTTTTACTCTGTTGTATGTTTTAGAAATTCGACGCCAAATACACATAAAATTTCATCAAAGTAAGGCTATTTTAACTTAGATTTTCTTTGAATTTTTGAATAAAAGTACTTAAATTGCCTCGAACATATTTTAGGATGTCTCAGTGTCTTTACTGTTGTATATTTTATATGAAAACTTCTTCTTTTAAATTCCGTGTAAACTACAAGTACACGAACGTCCCGCATGGAAAAAATTGAAACACGCCTCAGGTTATTGGCTATTAAACAAACTGGACAATGAATATCAATAAATTGTCTCGAACATATTTTAGATATTGAATGAATCTTTAATTTAAGATAATAAAACACATTGTTACTAATTTAGTTTTGTTAAACGAGCGCCTAAAGAATTACAGAAACAAGTCAAAATCACTCTAAAATCGATATGGACTCTTAAGTGTGTCAAAGATTTCTAGTCACTCGAATTGTTTATGACGAATTTATTCCAATTTGTTTTTGTTATACGTACTTTTATTTTATAATTTCATGTAAAAGTAGAAAAATTGCGTTTATTGATAACTAGTAATAGAAGTTATGGATCTAGTACACTTTGATATTAGTACGAATACGACTTTTTAATTTGCATTTTATTAAAGTTCTACATTATTGGAAACAATGTTTTTTCTTATATTTATTCTCGCTTATTAATATGTTTTCTCCATATCGAAGTGTACTAGAATACTAGATTGTCGATACAATATGGGCTAATATGTGTTAGTCTTCATGAGAAGATAATTTGCAATAAGAAATACTGCCACGATATATGAATTGCGAATAAATCTGTTAATAAATATCAATAGCTGTTTAAATTTAAAATCATTCCAAATGTTACGTTGTGGTAGATTGTTAGAATTTTAAGACTGAATAAATAAATTACGGGATAAACTATCTTTTATTTAATATCCATAACCCTACCTACCATAACTGCAGTACTCTCTCTGAAAACATAGTTGTAATTGATTCCTCACTGAATTCAAATTTTGAGGATAAAATCTGAATTCATACAGTATAGTTAGGAATAAAATTTCTTATTGCACGCCTCATAAGCGAAGCGTTGAGGTGGGTACTACTGTCACTTCGCGCAAAACATCAGATTTTTCAAACTTAAAATGTCTTTATGTATCATACATTGCACTTGTAAGATAATACATACACACACATATTAAGAAAAAACACTATTTTTAACATTCATGATATTTTTGATGTCATTTTTGTTATTTAAACTAGTTAAAAAACAGTTTAAAAAAGTTCTGTCTTGGACGTCCGTGTGTCTGTATGTGCGGAGGATTTTCTTGTTAACACGATAGCGACCGAAATACTTTACTAATCGAGTCTTTTTTTTTCTCTTACGCTTGAGTATGCTCAGGAATAGAACCCTTTCATTTTTCAGGGTCTGATTCGATGTGGTTTAATTGTTATTAAATAAACAAAAAAAAATATCGACTGAGATTATGAGGCGTGCACTTTTGGATTTTCCAAACTTTTTCACTCTTCTCCATACACATTCTCATTTTTACAGATTCATAATTTTTCAGATCGATCTGACAAAATTTGTTCATGTACTACATTCTGAATTATTCTGGACCGAAACACTGGATTCAGTACGGACAAGTTATATTTTATTTATTTATTTGTTTATATACTAGGGCGAGCATGAATACATTCGAATTAGTTATTTTTATTCACGGCAGACCGCAGAGGCGCTATTCAAATGCTCTCGATGAAAATACGAATACTTTGACGATATGTTTCGTGCTCGCCCCGCACATTTTTTGTACTTTATTCAAAAGCACACATCGGACTTTCCATTGTATGATCGGACATGTAAATTTGGAAATACAAAATAAATGTAAGCCACGAGTGCCATAAGACACAGACTATCAGACGAAAAGATCAAACTCAAACATTATAACTGTGTGGTAATTTATGTGTGAAGCACACTACCACATACCAGATTTTGAATTAAGTTTCTGAAATAAGACAAGCATATCGCGGATGGGTTGCACCATGTTGCTTTACAATAGCAATAACAAACATGTTAAAGTAACGGCACACCCCGGACACTCCATACAAAATTATCGTTTTGACAGTCACACTGTAGAGACTGCAAATGTGTGTGTTAACGCTTTATAGTTGGCACATTTGTGACTAGCGTAAAAAAAATTCGCGTTTTTCTGATGAAATACATCCGTAAACAGCACAATATCTAACCATTTTCTACGAAAATCGATAATCACAAATCCAAAATAATAAAATTACTTTAAGTCAATTTGATTAATGTTGTCAATCTTCGTTGCGTATCGTCCTTGCAGAAAATTGCGGACCATTTTTAGGCTGATCGTGCGGGGTGAGGTAAGTGTTAGGGATGGGCCGAAGTTCGTTTCACATTCGGTTTAACCGAAATTCGGCACATTAAACCGAATTTCGTCATTCGGCCGAAATTCGGTTCATAATACCGAACTTCGGCCGAAATTCGTTACATCATCGTCATAGTAGTAGGTGGACCAGCATACATACATATCACGCCGATATCCCTTGCGAGAGAGAATGAGCATCGATAATAATTATGTTCAATTAAAATAATTTATTTAATTATAGGTTTAGTTAGGTGAAATGTATTATATTATTTCTTGAGTATTCAAAGTCAATGGAATTATATTATTTTAATGAAATAAAACGCAGAATTAGGTATGAAAAGGAAATAATTATTTATTTTTAATCATACATAATGTTAGGTAATCATAACATGTAATCAAATCAATCATTTATTTTTAACATAGGGAACACGAAAAATAATCATAAGAGTGAGTAGGTATATCTGTAGGTAGGTTAAATTAAATTGAAAACGTTGAAAAAATAGTCATATTAGTTGTTACTATGAGTAGCAGTCTTAGTATTGGAAATTAACTTTAGGCAAATTATGATGCATGAACACTAGCGCCTCTGCTTTTTCTGGCAAAAGACGGTTTCTCTTTTTTTCATACAAATTACCAGCCTCAGAAAACAATCGTTCAGAGTAAACAGAACTTCCAGGAGAAGACAAAAATATACGTGCTAGGATGCCAAGACATGGATATTTTTCTTTGTTCTTCAACAAGTCGTGACGTGACTCATTGAATAAAAGGCGGGAAGATCTGCCGAACTTCGGCCGAAGTTCGGCCGAAGTTCGAATTCGGCGTTGTCATGTACCGAATGTTCGGCCGAAGTTCGAATTCGGCGTTGTCATGTACCGAATGTTCGGCCGAAGTTCGAATTCGGTTCAATCCACATTCGGCCCATCACTAGTAAGTGTTTAATTTTGGCGGGAGGCGGAGTGTCCGTTCTGTAGCGTTTAGCTACTATTATGTATTCTGTGGTAACGGTTAGGGAAAATATGAGTTTGACTATTTGTCCATTATTTTAGGACATAATTTTAATTTTTAACACTTACTAAAACCGCTCGTGTTTCAACGATTAAAGATATTGTTAACGTTAAATAATATGTTAAATTTGACATTAACGTTAACTAAAAATTAAAATACTTATAACGCAACCAAGCCGGAGTGTGTGTTCCTTAGATCATGTGTGTTCTAGTTTCACCACTTGCTGATAATGTACCTGATAGTCTATATAGAAGTTATAAAATTGATTCATTAGATAACTGAACTCCTGAAAATTACCTACTGAAAAATAAATGAAAAATTCTGCAGATTAGCGTAGCTTATATTAAATGTTCAGAACGGAAACAGGGTCCATGATTTTCTTAATGGGAAAGAAATAAGAGGAACACGATAGTTATAAATAAAACCAGAATTATTTATTTAAATTGTTTTATTTTAAACATAAGTACAAGTTCTTATAAAGCTAATACAATAAACTTACCTAACAAAGGTGGCTCTTTTACATAATTAAAAACGGTAACAATACATATACTCACCAAAACTTACAATATAATCTTATAAAAATACAATTATTACAATAACAATTATTAAAATACAGCTAACAATAATAAATTAACACGTCAAATTTACGCGCGTAAAAAAATGATTCACATTCCATAGACTATACAAGCTGCAGATAAAAAAAACATGGCGCATACAAATTATCGATATTTTTATGCAAATGATTCGCAGAAACTGTGACAAAAGGTTGCATCATTAAAACTGTTTTACATACAAGTACATCCGTATCACAATAATGAGATATTTATTAACTAAAAGGCGGATCTTGTAATTATCTACTATTTACACAGTTATTAAACTTCTTAGTTCTATATTATAGAGAAATATTTCATAAGACTTACCTGCGCATGATTTAAAATATAATTTGTAAAAATATGGGCATTTAGCATACACAATACAATATGAACTTAACTAAGCACATTTCTTTGCGAATGGAATTAAACATTTCTGTGGTTATTTATCATGTTTTTTGGAAAAAAAAACAATTCCTCCAATTTTGGTGGAATTGTTTTTCGAAAATGTTCGTGTGTGTATGCATGCGTATTCTTCATTCTTAGCTATTTTTGTGTGTTTATATGAATAGACATATAAATGTGTATTTGTTGTGTCTGCGTCTACACGCAGTGCTTTTTTTGTGTGCGCAAATGCGTGCGAGTTTCTGCTTGCGTTTGTGTGATTGTGTATTTCTATTTCCTATGTATGTGCGTGTGTAAGTGCGTGCCTGTTTGTGTGTGTGCGTGTTTATAAGCGTGTACGTATTGATTGATATAGTGTGTATAATTTGTGTATCAGCAGCCATGCCTGGCGGGAACTAGCGACCACATTAAAGCTTCAGATAAGGAGAGCGGCCGCCGCAGCCAACACCGCGCTGCGCCGAGCATCCTGAAACATACACTTATATATAACTAGCTGTATATTATTATATTATGTAACTAGTTATTTATCAATTATTAAATTCTAATATACAAGAATAATAAGAAGCTGAAGAGTTTGTTTGTTTGTTTGAACACGCTAATCTCAGGAAAAACTGGTCCGATTTGAAAAATTCTTTCGGTGTTAGATAGACAATTTATCGAGGCTATATATCATCACGCTTAGACCAACAGGATCGGAGCCAAGCGGGTGAAACCGCGGGGCGCAGCTAGTAATAAAATAATAACAAAATTCACTACTCAAACAAACCCACACTTACCTAGTGAGCGGTTTGGGCCACCACTCCAACTGTTCCCTAGTAACGCACAATTCTCGCTCAAGCGAAGCGAGATTCGCGCGAACTTCGCTCAGCTCCGCTCCGAGAGAGTCTCGCTCGAACAATGTGAGCGAAACGCGCTCTTTGAGTTGTGCGCACTCGGTTGTGTACTGTTCACGAGCCCTGGATTTTAATTGTACATGTTGTAATAATTAATTGATAATGATTTTTTAAATTCGATCTATTGCAGCTATTTATTTTTTATAAGTTACAACATGCAATGGTTGGTGGTAAATAAAACACTTTAACCCGGGCTAGGCTGTATTATACTGTATTTAACTGCAGACTTTATTCAAAACAACAGGACTTTAATAAATAATTACACAGACATACAATACATTACACACTACAAACATAATACCTGGTAGGTAAAATTGTATTTATACAGTATACCGTCAAGTAAAAGTGACTGTTCTGAAGTTTTTTT
>CAJQZM010013683.1:0-13710 GCA_907164665.1 Colias nastes
TTTATTATCGAAGGTTATAAGCAACTATAAACTGATATAAGATTCAATGAGAGAACCTTCACGATAACATAAGCGTTTTGTAAAAGTAAAAGCACTTCTAGATCCGCCAATTGCCAACCATTTCCAAATTATATTAGGAACTAGGCACTGTGATATATCCAGACAGAATAATAGAATCTTATCTCACTCCTATTCTGCGTTAATGTTAACAGAATTAATATCTTCTTTGCATATTAACTATTGGCACAATGTCGAATAGTACAAAGTTTATGTAGCGTCGATGATGGTTCCCGGAGCGATCGTAAAACGAGTTAAATCTTCATTATTTACGGACGGACAGACATAAACACTACTTTGGCGAGTTATTCCGATCCGATACCGTTGGAGTATTGCCTTTGTTTGGTAAACAAGATTACAGAGGTAATGGCTCCAAACGGGGTCATTGACTCGATATTAAAATCGCCTGTTTGATTCATGATTTATTTTGATTGTGTAAACAATGCCTATCGTAAACATGGCTTAGAATCAAAGAGAACATGCCCTATTGCCACCGGTCTTAAGTTATGTGAAAGGCGGTAAGAAACTCGAGTAGTGTCTTTGGTGTGGGAAAAATTCAAATAAGTGACGATTTTCATTCAAATAAGATGGATATATTTATTGAAAATGATGCACCAAATTTTGAAGAACTTTAATTACATGAAACAAGATTATGATTTGAAGGTGTGAGAATATTATATCGATCGCCAGTTTTTAAATATTATTTGGGATAGATAATATATTGTTTTTATGAAACAACTATTAAACAGAAATCGGAAAACATTGAATAATCTCATCTTTATTTTAAAGCTTTACTCACTTTTATTATTAAAGCTTTACATCTTCGGAGCCTGTTTACAGGAGCTTACGGTTATTGCATTGACGTTGAGATGATATTTCTGAGTCTAATACGAATAGTGAATATTAATTTATATAAGTAGTAGAAGTAGTTGTTACTTTATATTTATATTAATATTTGTTACACAGATTCAGCTGATGTATTTAAAAGGTTTCTATCTCTACCTTCTTCTCGCCAGGCCTAAATATTTTAATGTGCCCTTTTCGTTAGCAACATTGAGCTCTAGCGCTCTTGTTTAATAAAACTATATTATATAATGAAGATGAATATTAGAGATTTTGTCCTAGTTATAGTCGGGCGAAAACATTAAAATGTAGAAAGATATAAAGTTGTATCAATAGGTCTACATACAATGAAGGTGGACGTTTTCTTTAGTGTTGAAATATTGATTCAATTAAACGGAGTGTTTTCAAAGGCTGTTGCTTCATGTTTTTCTGTAGCAGCCTTTTAATTAATCAAACAATGCAAAATGAAGACATTTCTATGAAAGTGGGTCATGCACCGCAGTTCAATACAATATAAATTAATATAAACTGAAACAAAAAGGAATTCAACTCGAATGCTCTCATATTTTATTTATTGTTTTACCATTGGAATAAAAAATACTTTGCGATTCATGAAAATAAATTAATATAAAAATACCTTGCATACGTATTAATTCGCTCAAGCTCCCTTTGTTACGAATCAAAGAACTTAATTACACTACAGAATGTGCACAAATATAATTTTATAAGCGTTACATAAGGACAGATTCCGAAAAATGTATATTCAGAGGAATATACTTGTAACCCTCCCAGAATCTCTCATCCCAGTAACAATGTGAATAGTATTTGCTGAAAAAGTGCTTCAACTGATACCATATTGTCGTTTATTACCACTACACCAGAAAAATACTTGGAAAAGATAACAAGATATGCGTGAAGACCCCTTGCTCCTTATCCGCAGAATAAGGATATCTATCCCGTTGTTCCTTACCTCTAAAGAAAAGAGGAGAAAATATTATGTATTGTTATTATATAATGCATTAGATATACTTATATATTAATGTGTATTTATGAAATAAATATCAATATAATCAATAATTCATCAAGCAGACTGTCAACAATAAAATAAAATAAATGTCCTTCATATTTCTTTCAATAACAGCATTTCCATTTATGTAAATATTAATATCCTTTGAAAACACAGATACAAGAAATGTATAAATAATGAGTTGTATATCAATAAGGTCAATTTTGGGTGCGTAAAATCAACGCCGTCACATTCTGTCAGCGTGACGGCGCGTGACAGGCGCAACAAGCGTGACAGGCGTGACGGGCGTGACGGGCGTGACGGCGTGACGAGCGTGACACAATCATATTGGTATTAAACGGTCCATGCGCTCTTCATCAGATTTCATTACGAGTAAATTGAAATTTAAGAGCTCTGGGGACTAATGAAAATCTGGGTTGACAAAATTTTTTATCTCTTAATTAATTAGACGATTGTAAATATGTTCAGGTTTGTTATATTTTTCATTGAACCTAGACTAATATTAAGTACTTATTGTAACTGAGTACCTATATATATTCTATTCTGTTATTTTTCTTATTTACTCGGGGACTTTGATAGAATGTAGAATAAATGTATATTTTTTTTTTCAAATAGTATATTTTCAATACATTTAATATTCCATAAACTTGATACATTGGTAAACAAGCGGCCTTAAACAATACCCTTAGCTTACATAAGTAACTACATTTTGTTACCTATGTAAATTGCGTATATACATGACGTGTGAAGCATTCTTTATATATTCAGTAATTCAGGCTTCGTCCGTTCGAACTTCACTATAAAACTATGAAAAGTTTTTCCTCTAATCTCGATGGCTAACAAACTACATTTTGATTAAAGAGCTTTTAACTCACAAACTACGAACTACATTTTCGTTGAGTTTTATTTACACAAAGTATTAAAGTTAGAAGCACTCTGTGTCGGTCGGCGACCCGCGTCCCGGACAGACGGCCAACTCCGTAATACCTTTGGCACACGAAAACATCTTTCCAACTCGTTTAAATTACATAGCTTGTTACGTCACAGCAACATGACACGACGTACTCACTGCAGCGGCGATGTGCAACGCTCAATCTCAAATTTTCCCGTATCTAGGGTAGTTGCCCTAATCTGTCTCGCTTCAAATCACTTTGTACGCGAGTTTGGACTTTAAAGCTGCGAGTGTAAAGTGCAATGTGGCTCGAAGTGATTTTTATGTCCGTAGTTTGTTAGCGAGAGGTATGAGTCGGGAAGGATCTCTGAGAAGCAATAAAACTGCATCCGCGCCAATGATTTGCTTTTATTAAATAGATCAGCATATTTTTTACGACTCTCTGAAGTGTTCCAACGTTACAGATTTAAGTGGCTGTCAATTTGAGAATAAACTGAAGGAAATTTCCTGAAAGTTAGCTCACGGTGTCTGTTTATGTATCCAATTGCAGGTAATCTTTTGCTATGTTTATCTTTCTGTATTGGAACTTTATATTAGTTAAATACCATGGTTTTCTTTCAGTTTTTCAGCCTTTTGGCAAACATATAAATTTTAAGGCATACTTGAATAAACTACACAACCTGACAAATTTTGTGTACTTATAAACCACTGATTAAATTAATTCTATTATTTCTTTGTTCTTAAGTATTGATTAACTATAAAATTGTAATAAGATAGCATAAAAACAAACTTACAAAATTACCTCCATTATGTTTATAGAGTATAAAGTATAAAGACGTAATGAAGGGAATGACGATAAAAAGCTGATGGATCCATAATTTATTATTAGTAATGGTCTATTATAAAGTGTCTAATTTTAGTATTCTAAGCATTACGACGAGGACACATTTTCAGAGATTTTTTTGCATTTTGTCTTGTATGTATAAGATAAATATCGCCATAAAGTTAATTTATGATGTTCGTAGTTTAGTAATATTGCCCCAATTTGTCTTAGATATTACTTTAAAAGAGTTTATCTTTTTATCGATAACAAAATACGAGCTCTATACATCTGTATGAGCTTTCGAAGCATGAAAATTCGTATTCGTTCACACAAAATATTGCACACAGAGAAAAATAAATAATGTTTACGTAATGTAATATTGTAGTTGTGAGAAACGCTTTGGTAGTGGATGTGAAAATAGCATTTTCAATGACACCAAGTTTCATGCATTTTAAAATATGTAAAGCAAATTTCCTATACCGTTCTGCAATGTAAGAAACGGTTAACTAAAGATATATCTGCATCGATATAGCAAAGTAACCAATTTATAAAATTAACTATGGAGTCCATAAAAATACTAGTTCCTAGAGCCGGCTCTACCTCGGTTGGCCTGGTTAAAAACACTCAGCAAAACGTAGTTTTTTACTACAAAACAATTTCCAAAATCAGTCCAGTTTTTGTCTTTATCAATTACAAACAAACAGCAAACAAAACATTACAATTTTATTCGGTAAATCTTATACATACGTTACAATCATACTATAGAAACAACACATACTTCGGTACGTGAGAACTTTCCACAAATTTAAACAACAACAACGCATTTTCCAAACAATAGAATGTGCAAGACATCGCTTTCGAGTGATTAAACATAAGGACAAAGGTCCTCGGCCGCTGGTCGTTTATTACGGCTCCGTACATTCTGCTAGATTTAACGTGCTCACTTGTCTGGTAGCTATGGCCGGAATGGATTCAGTCACGGATATAATACCGCTTACTGGATACTTTAACGGCATGACATGTGCAGAGATTTTTTTGTATCGGATAGAAAGCGATGCGAGCGTTATATTATCATTTCTTTCATTGTAATAAGTAGTTTAAAGTATAAACAATTTAATTTGGTATTTATTCATCAGTTTTTATTTAAATTAACCTACCAATAATTATTCTTGCATTTCAGAAATAAGAAAATAGAAAAAATTATAACTGTAAACTGTCTTAAAAACCATAGAGCAGAAAAAATTCTCTTTTCTCCCATTATAAAAAGAATATACACAAAAACTGTATAAATAAGTAAATATATGCATAGTTCTTCAAAGTACGACTATCGTATAATTCAAATGTAAAGAATTACTACGGAAGTGGCGCACTGAAAATATTTGCGCTAAAGAACTGAATGTGTTACGTTTCGCGATATCAAATTAAAATTCGTTTTATTTATTGCCTCTGCATACATTGCATACGAAATAAACGGCTCTAGTATGATTAATTGCTCCAATTTAATTTTAATGGAATAAAGAAATATTATAGGAACTATTGTCTTAATTTTTTATAGTATTTAACAATATAAGTCTGTTATGGACTTCAGAAAATAGTTGCAGTTAAGTTGTTAAACAAAAGCCATTCCAATAGTTTTAAATTTGAAACAAAAACCCAAACAAACACGAGTTAGACTTCTTATAGTTTTTCCTGTGATAGATGACTGTAAAAAAGTTATCCGAGTACTTTCACAGACAAGGGGCGAGCATGGTTTTTGTTTTCTGGGAATAACTTTTAAGCTGTCTAGTAAAGTACTATAATAAATTAAACGAATGATCTTCTTGGAATAAAATTATATATTTCATATTTATTTTTTACCTTAACATTACAATATTTATCTTCCAATTATTTACACATTGTTGTGCACGTCCGTCACATCTCCTTAATTTTTATCTCAAAGTGCTTATAACTTTAATCCTGCTTTTACAGCTTGATAAATCCTTTTAATAGACAATGGTAGGTATCTAAATATTTTTGCATTTATTTATTTCTTACGAGTCTATTACAAGTTGCAGACTTACAAGATATTTCACTCCTTTGAACTTTTATTTGTGTTATAAATCATTCATGTGCATAAAGTTAGAAGAAATCTCCCTTCAATTCAAAAGTTAAAAATAAAAAACGCGTAGAGCTCAATTGTGGATGTTATAACAGTACATAATTCTTCATTACTTTTCACATTACGTTAAAAGAAATCCCGATCTTTTTGTTGGAACGTTTTTAAATTATCTCTCAAGGACCGTTTTCTTGTTGAAGAACGACTTTTTACTTGGAACCAAACATAATATTTTTAGAAGCAATATGTTATTTCAAACGAGTGCTGCAGAATGTAGAGTTTTCAGAATTCTCAATGTGTTACGAAAATATTTAAGCGTTTCGTTCGGATACATGCTTAGATAACTTTTTATCCTTTTATAACACTTATATTATAAATGCGGAAGTTTGTAAGGATGGATGTTTCTTACTCTTTCACGCAAATACTACTGAACTGATTACAATGAAATTTGGTATGTAGCTCAATATGCAGAATAAGATATAAGCTACTTATTATCTCAGAAATCCCACAGAAACGGGAACTATGTGGGTTTTTCTTTGAAAACGCGGGCGGAGCCGCAGGCGGGAAACTAGTAAGTTATAAAAACAATAAATTGACACGACAAGCAAAAAGTAATCGCTTACTTAAGTAAATGTTTGAATACAATGTTGGTATTGTTTGTTCGTGGCAGGGGAATGTGTGAGGTGAATGAACACATTAACTTCGGCTTACACCTGATAGTGTGGTGTGTGTTAATTGTACACACATTTTTCATGTAAAGGCAAATACACACGTAGACTTTTAAATACGTAAACACCTATAGGTACCTGAATTCTTATAGAAATATGGATGATAGTGGATGACTATAGGTACTTCAATGGAGAATGTTACTAGGTATGCCAAATCCCTTGAAATTGTGTCTCAGTAAAGCCTGTATGTATACAAATACACTAGTTTTTGTCGTAGTCAAAAATACCAAGTAGTTTTGATTTTATACGCATTCAAAGTTTCGAAAAATATCGAGTCCCGCTAATAGTCACGTGACCGCTAGTGACGTCACGTCACAACGCGCCGCGCGGCCGCACCTCCGCGCTTTGTATCAAGTCGGCAGCGCTGTAGTAGGTGTAATAGCTTGCGCAGTATTTTGATGGGTTTTCGTCCGCGAATTACGTTAATAGTCCAATAATAGTAATTATTATTCGTTTAATAAAATAACAGTCATGGTTGATTTATGTCATGGCGCGATTTTGACCCACTTTAAACGGCCAGATTTCGTTCAAACTTTGTAGATTTATTGAGGACCGATGACAATACACTAATTTGATAAAATTATTCCATTTTTCAATTTGCAAAAAGCGTGTTTTTTAGTTTTTTAAAACTATTATTATTTACACCTTTAGGTTTCAGGTTTACTTGCACTCCCTTATTTTTTTTTATATTTATAAACCCTGATCATCATTATTTCCAAAACTTAATGGATCTTCTATTGCTATATCGTCTTCACAGCTAGCAACAAATGTCTCTTCTGGTTTTTTTCTACCGCCAAAGTTTCATTTTTATTTAATAGTTTCTCAAAATATTCTATACGATAACATTTTTGCACTGCTGATCTCTGAGGTTTATCTTCCTTTTCCTGTTGACATTTGAATTTGTGTGGAACTATACCCTGTTTTTGTTTAATTCTTCCCCCGACCAACTTATATTTAGTAGAGTTCTACATATCATTCTCAACTTAAAACAAGAAAAAATCTTATTAGCCATCTACCTACACCTAGCCCATACAAGCAGAGCAGAAGCACAGTCTAGTATAGATTAAAACTTGCATAGAAAACAAAGGATAACGCAAAACAGCTGCAATGTTCTCAAAATATTATAATATGTAGTACTATGTAAGAACACGGAAAATTCTGACACCAAAGGTTTTGCACCTCTGACCATTTTTTGTTTACGTCCTTTGGAACTATAAAAAACAACTTATCCGGCGAATTGGTATGTGTTTTTTATACATTTAGGAACACATGATTTTCTGGTATTTGGATTGGACATTTTTAAAAGTATTTAATTATAATTTCGACGGCACGGGCCGCGCGATCGCTAGCGGACTGAGTGAGCCAGATTGAGCGTGTTGTGGTGTGACGTCACACCGTCACCGGGCGTTTACAACTTGTTTTACTTCTAAATCGGAAACTAATTGACGTATCGAAATAATTTTTTCACTAGTATTTTTTATTTTTGACAGAGAATATGGAGTGCTAATAATCAAAATTAGTTAACATTCTCCATTATTCTTGTAGACATAATATGAATGAAGAATGTTGAAGTATATAATAATATGTATATACGTTGGATTACCTATATAGTACATGTGATTGTAACGTTAAATCAGGTGCCTAAACTTTATTTATTATTTGGTTACTTGAGGCAAAATATAAAAACATAATAAAGATCACAAGGGAATTTTATTATCTAAACAATTTTGGTAACCATTAAACTGCTTTGTTTATGAAAACGATTTCACGCAGATTGATTAAAACGTGTTGGAAATCAGGTTGGTTATCAAATTTGTTATTTTTAATTGAACTCGCGAGATCGCCAAAATATGCGGAAAAAAGCGAAATAATGATTTGAATTTACGTAGAGTTTTTTTACGAAAATTGAGATATAATTAATGAGCATTGAGCTAATATAATTATAATTGAGTAAATAATTTGTGTTTTGGTCTTGTTAATGTTAGCGTGCGTCTTTTTGCATGAGAAATATCGTACTTCTGAAATAAGATTCAGAGAATGTGTCATAAAGAACATATTATTTAATACATATTTCATTGTATTTTCATAATATTTTGTATTACAATATAATGTCACTCAACGTCATACGTCTATCCATCCTTCATAATGAAAAAGCGTCAACAAAATTGAATATTGAAAGGCCACAGCCACTTTTGATGTCAAAGGAGACTCTCTGATGAAATTATATTTTATAATGTACCTGTATACTATTTAAAGAGGCGTCAGTTGGCTTGGCACCCATCGAAATAATGTATTATATTTTAATTATTTTACGATATGGGTACCTAATACTTAGCTTGCCGGGTTTTATTATCACAGATCGCCCTAAAGTATACGAAGTGCTTAGATGCTTGCTAGCATTAAGTACGATTAATAAATTATATATTATATAAACAAATTATTTTAGCAGTAATTTTCTGAATTGAGCACTGGTCGAGATGTCCAAGGTAAAGAAAAATATTTCTTTCGATGTTAAGTTTAAATATTATTCATAATCCGACTTACAAACTTATATTAGTGATCGAGTTACACATACCGTATGGATAAATATCATTCTATACACGAATAAAGTACATAATCACCCAAAAATGGTCGGATAATCCGGGCCCATTTAACGGAATGCGGCCGAAAAAACCCTAAAACATCTCAATGTATCAAAGGATGTGTCCGTCAAAGCAAGTGGAGTAAAGAAACAGTATCAGCCTCAGAGAATCAGACACAAATACTGTGACCCCTCGTGACCCATCTGTGGTCAGACACGACCCCTTTAGGCATCATGTTATTCAATAATACGATTAAATAGCTCAGACTATTTGTTGGTTGGACATTCAATGTTTGGTTGACTGCATTTATTTATTTATTTATTTATTTATTTCATTTATACATCTTTGACTTACAGTACAAAACATACCAAAACGCACAAAGATAACAATTATTACAAAGTTTGACTTAAAAATAAGGTACAATTAGAGACAAACGATACAATATTAACATTAAATAGGTCAACTTCAGATTTAGCACGTAAAAATTTATTTAACAAATTGAGTGCATGATGGGTGGGTGCACTCCAAGCGGCTCGCGTCCGGAGCAGGCTCTCCGCGAACAGCGGACGCGAGCGCCACTGCACGGAGCAGCTCGGTGCCCACACACCACAGGCCCCCAGTGCCACGGGATTGTCAATTTTGTTATTTAACAGCAGATAATAATGAACCATAAGCGCGCGCTCGCGTCGTAGCTCGAGTGTATCCATTCCAACCATCCCCGTTACGTACAAGGATGGATATAAGTAGGGATAATATCCATACATCTTCCGGAAAAGGCATCTTGAGAACTTACGTTGAATTTTCTCAATCATTAACGTGTAAATTTTTTCATGTGGGCTCCACACGATAGCGTTATATTCGAGCTTACTACGTACAAATGCATAATAAAGGCTAATGATAACAGTTTTGTCATTAAAACGAGCAGTCTGCCTAAAAATAAATCCAAGGGCTTTATATGCACTCTGGCATAAATCAATTATGTGGTCATTAAAACTTAAGGTACGATCGAATAATACGCCTAAATCACGAATCGAATTCTCTCTAGCTACAATCCTATCCGAAACTTTATAGCCAAAGAGATGTGGAGATTTACTCCTAGTAAAAGTCATTACTTTACATTTTGCCTCATTAAGATCTAAACGGTTCATTTTACTCCATTCGCAGACGCTATTTATATCGTTTTGTAATGCCTGACAATCCTCAATACTTCCTATAGCCAAATATAATTTTAGATCGTCGGCAAACATAAGACACTGGGAAGAACTAATAACATCTGGAAGATCGTTGATCATTATCAGAAATTGAGTAGGACCGAGGGTACTGCCTTGACTGATACCAGAATTGATTGCATATGGATCTGAACGGTAACTTCCAAGTTGTACAAATTGAAAACGATCCCGGAGGTAGTCTGCAAAATATTTTACCAGCCTGGGAGTGAAACCAATCATAGAAAATTTGCGCAAAAGGACGTCATTATCTACGCGATCGAACGCTTTT
Source organism: Colias nastes (assembly GCA_907164665.1). Lineage (NCBI taxonomy): Eukaryota > Metazoa > Arthropoda > Insecta > Lepidoptera > Pieridae > Colias > Colias nastes. Next base: position 10,545 of record CAJQZM010013683.1, read on the forward strand.
TTAAAGTCGAAATAACTGACATCGATTTGTTTTTTCCGATCTAAGTTTTTAGAAGCGTAGTCGACGAAATTAATTAAATTTGTTGATGTTGATCTACGGGCACGAAAACCGTGCTGACAATCCGATAATCGAGAACTTATTTGTTGTGAGACGTGATTATTTAAAATAATTTCTAGTAGCTTAGCAAAAGTAGATAGCACCGCGATAGGTCTATAGTTCTCAATGCTCACTTTGGAGCCACTCTTTGGAACCGGTGTAACACGTGAAGTTTTCCATACGGTAGGATACGTATCTGTTTGGAGAGACAAATTAAATATGTAGTGAAGAGGTTCAATAAAAATTGATATACAGTCTTTAATAATGAATGGCGGTATATTATCCGGACCTGCTGCCGAATGCGGTTTAAGGCGCCGAATTGCAAGCTTTATATCAGATTTTGAAATGTAATCTATAGAAATACGTGATGATGCGACGCCGGATACAAGTGAAGCCTCCTTATAATCAAGTTTTGGTTTTTCATTTAAAAATACTGATTGAAAATATTTAGCGAATGCATTTGCGGCATCAATACCACTTACTTTAACACCATCATAGTCATATTCGATACGCAACTTACTAGATGACCGCTGCTCCTTTACAAATGCCCAGAATTTCTTGGGATCGTCTTTAATGTTGGCTTCAATTTTTTTTATATGGTTCTGATAAGTCTGATTGATAAGTATTTTTACTTTACTTCTATAGTATTTAAACATTTCAAGGTTATACTGTAGACCAAACTGCTTATATTTTTTTAAATTAAAATATTTAATTTTTATATTAGTAACAACTTCCGTAGTGAACCATGTCGGATAAGTATATCGTGAACTATTCATAGAATGTCTCTTTTTTGGGACGCATTTATTGAAACAATTAAATAATTGTGTGTACAATCTATCTACGGCACTATTTACACTAGTACAGGAATAAACGTCATCCCAACGCAGTGATTGTATGCACGCATATAATTCATTATAATCTGCTTTACGGAAATTCCATTCATTTAGTTTACTGCGAGACCGTACACATGACATTTTTTTATTGTAAGTCCTTAAATATGCTAATTTCACCAACAAAGACGGATGATAACTGTCAATGGGGACAAGTGGTGGTGTGTCACTACTTACCTGTAATTCCCTGCTACTGGCATTACTTAATACAAGGTCAAGAATTCCACCCATCTTATTCGTAATAGTATTATACTGATGCAACTTACTGAAGGAAATCATATTATTATATTTATAAATAACATTTTTTGATGCTGAATTTAAGTTAAAATCGCCAAATATTACAATTTTATATGAAGAGAAACGTGTACTTAATTCTTCTAATATTTTAAAAATATCATAATATATGTCATCCTTAGAACCAGGTGGTATATACAACACACATAATAACATTTTAATGCCATTGCGTTTTACCGTGGCTACTGTAATTTCGAGACAATCGGTACAACTACTTATGTAATTTTTAACACAAATATTTTTTATATCATAACAATTTCGAATAGCTAACAATACACCACCCCAACCTGAATCATTACACCGATCTTTACGCAATACAACATAATCGTTAGGAAACAACTCTGAGTCACACACACTACTATTTAAAAATGTTTCAGTTAAAGCATAAACATCGTATTGTTCACTTAATATAGAATTCTTACATACATCTAATTTTGTGCGCAAACCACGCACGTTTTGATAAAACATACAAATAGTTTTTAATTTAGGGGTTTTGTGTCGTTTTACGGTTGCGAAATCCACTACGCCATGGCTTTATGTGCACATCCTCCGCCCAATGCATAGGCGACATATAAGTGTCCAAATTTTTTGTGGGAACTGTCAACTTAAAGGATGCATAGTCACCACGCGAATTCAACTGTTCCACCAAACATTTATCATTTGGGCAAATATATAACAAATGTTTTATAATTTGTTCGACTGTAGTACCTTTTTTTAAATAATAGATATGCAAGTAACTTTTACGTTCGGACGCCTCCAATGACGTCGAACCGGGCGCGGCCGTACCACGAGCTACATTTCTCGCCTCACGTCGAACTCGACGCCGCCTCACGTCGACCCATTCCGTTGTAGCCCCGACTCCGTTACGGTCGGCATCAACGAACGCGTCTTGCGAGTTCAGCGTGACTTGCGTAGCACACGTAGTAGGGGTGATCTCGCCGTCAGTGCCGCTCGGTGGGGACGGAGATGCGAGCGGCAATGTCTTCTTCCCTGCTCGCACCTTGGGCTTCGCGACGTTGATAGTCGTAAGCGCACGAAGACGAGCATCGCGAAGTGGCCGCAGCTTAGAGTTACCCTCTTCATCATCACACTTTTTATTTGGTGAACTCAAATGTACCGTCGGATCTCGCATTTGTTTACTTTCAACAAATTCTTTTATAATCAAATTCTGTTCTAGAATAAGCGTTTCTAGTGAAGTTACTTTATCTTGCAGATGTAACACAGTCTTATTCAACTCACGAATAACATTTTCCAAAGTTTTGTACGACATATTCACAGATTTTATTTTTTAAAGTAACAGCTGAGCGAATGCGTTTAACCCTTGCAAGCGCGCGGGGGGAACTGTTGTGAAATTATTGGAAATTTGTCACTGATGGGTATTCTATAATATACAGGGTGTCCCAAAAAGTAGTGATGAACGGAAGCTGGGAGGTAGAGGACCTAGAGGGCTATCCGAATCACCCCCATGTATGTTATGCGATTTTTCGTATTTTCGGAGTTATGACATTTTTTCAATTTTTCATGTATCGCCGAGTACGATGAGATTTTTATTTATGGTGACGTGAATTATTGCGCTAATTGCTTGATTTTTTTTTGTGTGCTAAGCTGAAAGATAGGCCAATTCAGTATGGTAACATTTACTATCGTTAGATTTTTTAATGGAATAAAAAAAAGAATTAAATGCCAAGAAAGATAAAATTACCCAGTACGTTCACCACTTCAAGGGCCCGTAAAAAATAAAATCACATAAAAAAAGTTTTCCGTTTGGCTTTTAAAAACTTGCTCTATCTATCAGGTAGCTTCCCTGAAAATTTCATTTTATTATTCAGAAGGCTTCAATCAAAAAATTGAAATCTAAATTTGGTAAGTGCAAAAATTGAATTAAC
>CAJQZM010013696.1:0-12053 GCA_907164665.1 Colias nastes
GCCCTAAGCAATTGCTTAATTTGATTAAGGGTTAATCCGTCACTGGGTCTCAGTCACAATATAATGAAAAGTAGAACTCATCTACAAAAATCACTGTTGCGTATGAACATTTTTAAAGATGCTAAAAATAATGCTCATTGCACGGAACGTGTAACAGAATGTAAAACATGTAAATAATTTGTGTTAATTTAATAATTTTATAAGATATTAATGCTATTTTTTTCGAATATTTTTATTAGATTCATAATAAAAACTCTACGTTGTATAAATACAAAAAATAAAAATGAAATAATCACATTTTAAATCCGAAGTTTACTCAAATTAATTAAAGATTCATTACAATTTTAACTTATTTTGCCATATTATTAAAATAAATATTAAATTACAAACAACTCATTTAAAATAGGCGTACTGCCCATCATATCTCTATTGAACATCATAATTGTACAAAATACAAAGGCTTCAACTTACAAGTGCCTAGTACGGAACTAAAGGCGGATATACGAATGACAAATTGTCCAATGAACAAAAACTACAAGATTTAATAGCCCGTGTAGGTTGCAAAGGATGCTGTGCTAATGTACGAAACATTCATACCTCCGCAATCATTAAGCGCTGGATTGTGATCATTATTTAATTTTTTATTATATTTCTTGGAACAAAACATTTTTTATTCTATTACGTATCCTCAATGTATGAATACAATATGAAGATAACAAGCTAATGTACAGAAATAACTTATTATAATCGCTTCCTGGAGGAATGCATAAAATTATTATTATTAAGTGATTATTATTTATATCATCTTCGTAAATATGCAAATTATGCAACTCGTATGGCAACATCTTTAAAGGCCTATCCTAGTCCGATTTATAATGTGAAAAGTTAAGCTTTACATTATCTATGAAAGTACTATTAAAAACTTAGGTACCTACAGGAATTTTTATAAATGTTCATTTAAATTACCTACAAATACACGTATCATGTGGCTTTAATCTACAAAAACTGGACTGAACAATGTTAAAGCTTGAAGTTGTGTTATTGCATTTTCTTTTTTTATTACATTGATTCCCATACATTAGCGAATACTAACAAAAACATAAATAAATATTTAAAATAAACATACTGTAAAATGAATAGGTTATAATACACTTATTTTCATCAGTCACCCAGAAATAGACAACTCATTTGCTCAGATTGATTAATTAAGTTCAAAAAAATTGATAAAGCTATTAACTAATCGTGTCCACAGAGCGTGATGTAATCTAATTTTCCTACAAAAACTCATCAGCAAAAAGTGATGATGCGAGTCTGAATAATTGAAGAATATACCGGACTTGCTTTTTTAACCATATCATGTGTTTTTTTTACTTAATTATTGAAGTAGGTTAGATTTAACTCATTAAATTCATCCACGACCTGGCTATGACTAAGATATTTTTTATTATATCTATTTATAATCCATATCCATTTGAAATAACATTTTATTTACTACACCGGTGCTCTATAAATTATGCTCTCATGAACATAATATTACACACTATAATGTTATCATTTTAAATGCATGTTTGTTTTACTGTAACCTACTTTTGTTCTGCCAATAAGTTTAGTTTATTGAAGGTACAAGTTTATTCATTTATCTCATATAGGTAAAGGTTCAGTATTTATTTATGAATTTATATTTAACTAGGTTTCCGCCCGCGGCTTCGCCCACGCAGTCAAAGAAAAACGTTCCCGTTCCCGTGGGATTTCCGGGATTGCGTAATTTTCCCGGGATAAAAAATAGCCATGTCCTTTCTCGGGTATCAAAATATCTCCATACCAAATTTCATGAAAATTGGTTCAGTAGTTTAGGCGTGATTGAGTAACAGACAGACAGACAGAGTTACTTTCGCATTTATAATATTAAGTATGGATTGTAGTTTAATCCTACTTTTAATAAATAATTCAGTACAAACAACAGTCTTATTTAGCAAATCAGTTTCAAATAAAGGTTTCAAACTTTTTATTTCACATGAATAGCTTCGATCATCCATACATACAGGTTGTTAATAATATTCGAAGCTAATATTTCGTAACTAGATCGCTCCGTAGTCATGTCTGGCTGTCACACCCACCACATGTCAATTCGTACCATTGACAAGTAATATCATTAACCAACTTTCCTTTGTGTTACAATCTCTATCTAACATCTTTATCTTCTATTTTCAATGAATTGAATGGACCGTTTATTAGAACTTGAATATGAAACTTACTTAATATATCAACAATAATCGTTAGTTCAACATAAAATATGATTCTTAGAAAAAAATATCTGATTTACAAGATTGGCATATATTTATTTCAAAAATGGCACCTATTAATAAATAACAATGTGCATAGATTTCTTTAGATCTTCCAAAAAAGATGACAATGTATTTTCCTGTTTGGATGTAGTATTTTGAAGAATAGAACCTGATGAGTAAATTGCCCATTGACGTAGCATGAATAGCTCTGCAGTATAAATATCTTTTTTTATAAAATGAATAATATAAAATTATAAACACTTATATCTAACCTTATATCTAACTCTGGTGAACTAAATATTTTCTAATTTAAATTTCAAAGCAGCACATGCACATGTTTCATTGAAGGCAATAAATATGTAAGAAGAATTTTTTGCACAGAATGAAAAACTTAAAGCTTGTCTCTATTTAATACAATTAATCGTGCCATACAACAATTCTCATGTATTTTTAATTGCTCATGAAACAAACATGGACACTTGTGAGACTGCAGGTGCATTGCATCCGCTTCTAATGCTACACAAACCATATTTTATTAGTTAACAATAACGGTAGCGAATCGTGACTTCACGAGTATCGAGATCATCCATTCTACGAAACATAACTAACTCCGAGACAGGTATATTAATTCAGAACCAACACGATTTTTTTTTTTCTTATTTTATATGTAAATTCTACCTTTGAGATGCAGTAGTCTCGACGGCGCATTTATACTCCATACAACAAATTTTCCAGCTTTATAATAACGTAAACATAAGAGCAAAACTTTTAATAACAAAAAATGTTTTCAATATGTATTCAAATCAAATCAAATCCATTTATTATCAGAACATCATAAGTCCACTTGTTAGTAATTTTTTAATTACTATGATAGTACATTACATTAATTATTATATTATCATTTTACAATTTACCATATTACGTTATTCCTATAGTATTATCTTATCAGTAGCAAGCATGCTTATGAGTTGTACAAATTAAAGCTTATATTTGTATCTAGTTTACATTTTTATTAAAATTGTCCATTGAAAATTTTACACTGTATAACTCATTCGGTCCTCATTTATTTTATTAATGTTAATTATTATCTAGACATAATATAGAAATATAATAGCGTGTACAAGAAGAACTCATTAAGGCATCACCGATCACGGTTAAAGCTTCACAAGGCCTCTATAGGATTGTCAGCGCACGTAACTAGTACAAAACATTCGTACGATGAAATCATACAATCTATGACAAATATGGAACAGTGATCACTTATGGAGATGTTTGCATGACAATGTGGACCAACAGGCCCTTTACCTCTCAATTATATTGTATCTCAGATCATGTATGAATATATTATAGTAATGAAGGTCGGTTTTTGAATTGAGACTTCATTTGATTAAGGTTTGAGAAAGCTTGTGTCGCATACAAGAAGCTTTTAAAAATGGTTTCAGACGATTTTTTTAATATACTTATTATTAAAGATATTTAGATACATGATATTAAACTCGGTCACAACGCCAAATGGTCAAACAGAATTGATCAATTGTTAGAAACTAACAATACGAAATAATTTAAAATTGAAATGCTCTGTTTCTGGTATATTATTATTGTTTAAAATATATAAGTAATATTTTTGGTACAGATGTGATTTTTAATTAAAATAAATAATTTTTTGCAGAGGTTTACTACGAGAAACAGCGCTACGATGGCTGGTTCAACAACAGAGCTTACCCCGATTGGGGATCAGTTGGTAAGTTTCAAAAATTCTTATAAATAGCTACAAAATAGTTGTTTCTTAGTAACAAATTCATTTTTGCATGTTTGATAAACGAAAATTCTCAGCCATGCAAGCATTCATAATATTATGTTTATAATAAAGCAGAATACAGATTCGTGACCAAAATAATGTCAAGTCAAATCATAAATTATGATCTACCGTTACCGTATCGATGTCATGTTAATTAAGATATCGTAAGTTGTATTAAGCAATTCATTATGTAATCATTACCAAAAAAACTGTTAAAAGTATCATTAATTACTAAACAACCATAAAGTAGCTAAACGCTATCAAAGTAACTGTCCAATTTGCATGGCATATGAGGCTTGATCATGTTTATTCTCCATGTTTAATATTGGCAATCACCATACTTAATTAGTAACATTACATACACGTTTCTATAGCTCAAGTATTTTTATTTTATTTCACTCAATTTCATTATAATTAGCTACCGGAAACTACTGTATATCTACATATAGAGGTTACAATTAAGAATTATAAATACGCTAATAAATAAATAAACAGCATTAAAAACTAAATGTCGACACATTTAATTCCAATGACATTTTTCTAACAGTTATAAATTGCTAACTAAAAAGGCACGACATACTGACAGACAGACCGTGCTATTGGTAGAGACAGGTCAAGTTCCGGCCGCAATATGTAACATTATCAGATCGTATGTGGCATTGATTCGAAAACTTTTAAGTCCACATCCCTTTGCGGTTGTAAATACTTGTAAATAAAAATAAATTTAACCTAAATACTAATCTCACAAGTCATTATTATTTAACTAAAATTAATTCAAACATCTAAAACTGGAATAATTACAAAATTAATCATACTTTTAAATACGTTACAGGCATATAATAATGTACATAATATATCACTCAGAGAAATCTAATTCATAAATACATAATATTATATATGGCTTGGTACGATAGACATCAACGCGTACTTGTAAACGATAAACGTTAAAATATATTCGAAATAAACTTCTAAAAGTATTTTGTTTTTAGGAAACTCGCTATAATGTTTTATATGAAGAAATTTCTGTAAAAAAGTAATTCATTAAATGTTTTTTATTTAATAAATTCAAACAATAACAATCAAGCAATGTTAGCAATTTATTTTTAGATAATAATCGCATAAACATACACCTTTAAACATACGTGATATATTTGTTATACAATGTGACCTACTTATTTTTATTTGCGATCCGGTACAAACACGAAATCTCTGCATTGGAAAGTAAAGAAACGTCTTCAATAATAGACAATCCATCATTGATTACAGATGTTAGATAAATCAAAAATATCAATCAACATGAGCTACAACAGTTATTCGTTATCTAAATTTTTAATCTATATCGCTGTTATTCTAAAACAGTGATCTCGTTAATTAGAGTATATACCTAATATTTTATTCAAGTTCATATTACATTGCAATTTGCTTGCGTTCCATATGTAGATAAAAATTTCACCTTTTTAAGGCAACGTAATAAATAAATTATAAGGAGCGTTTTAGTTCTTCAACCGTATGTTCAAAACTAGGAGTTTCATCAACACAAGTCACAACCATATAACAGACAACATAGATGTCATAAACCAGTAAATTTTCTCATCGTTCTTAATTCGTTGTTCACGTCGATGCAATGTATCGCTTCTTGCGCAAGCGCAGAATCATGCTCACGGTTGAAGTATTTGCTAGACCACCTTTGTGCTATCAATCACGATTCATCCAACATTTATTTTACTTAATGATCGCTGCTCTCTATAATTTGTGCATTCAATTGAATATACAATAATGCAATAGACAATTTTCGATTAGGTGTCACGTATGAATAACATTTAGGTGAAAGCGATGGTAATTTTCGCGTGTGAAAAAATTTAATACCTACGCTGATTTTCGAAATCGATTACGTCTTTAAATGTGTGAGTTATCTACCTGTGAGTTATCTACATTATGTCATTATATAGGTCAAGAGCTTTGTTGTATTTATATGAATTAGACGCCAAGAGACGAAATAACATTTCTTAATGCTTTTTTGCATACTTCTAACTCTAACTTCCTCGTACCTAAGTTAACGGCTTAAAGTAAAGTGATAGCACAAACAAAGAGCCAATATAAAATAAATTTATGAAGGGTTAATATAAAATTCATCTGATGAAAATTAAAATTTTGAACAAATCTGCTGACTGCTTCGTCATATAATACATCAAGCGCAAAATACAATTTTTTGTTATCTGACCGAGATTACCACAAATCTTGGTTTAAACGCGTAGATATTATAAAAATATAAACAAATTTATTACAAAGATAAATTATTAAAACTAATTATAATTTAGAATATTTAGCGATATATTAATATTGATTAATTGTACAGGCAGTCGACTCACACGCAAGACGCCGGCATCATATGCAGATGGAGTTTACATGATGGCTGGCACAGACAGGCCCGGGGCTCGGGCCTTGTCCAAGTTATTTATGAGAGGGCAAGATGGATTACCCTCACTAGCCAATAGAACAGCTCTATTAGCTTTTTTCGGTAAGATTAAACAATAATTTATCTAATTATTTTGTATTGAAGGCGTTAAGCTTTACCTATAACATCAATCTTATGTGAGAGTGTGACCAAATGCATAACGTATGCTTTATTAAAATTAACTATTAGAAACTTAAGGTTATTTCTATTAGAAAAGGTTATCAAACCATGATACCTTGACTAAGCACTATATTTAGATTTTATATATGAAAAAAATATCACAGCAGACGCTAAAGTTATAAATTGAAGTACCAAATTAAAATTGACGTCTAAGATAATGTTTTAAAATGATCATAATACCTAAGTTAATTGCAGGTCAGATAGTGACAGGCGAAATAGTAATGGCATCAGAATCCGGTTGTCCGATAGAACAACATCGGATTCCCGTGGACAAATGTGATCATATGTATGACCCAGAGTGTAAGGGTGCCAAATACATGCCTTTTCATAGAGCAGCTTATGACAGGAACACGGGACAGAGCCCTAATAGCCCAAGAGAACAGGTATGGTTTAAAAATATTGTTCTTTTTTATTGTTACTTTTGAAAAAAAAGATATTTGTAGCCTAAAAACATAAATAGTAAACCGAATGTAGACTTATTATAATTTGTGAAAATTACGTCACTACGTCGTATTTAAATAATAATAATCTTCATGTAGGGGAGGTAGGGGAGCATTGGGCACTTTTTTACATAAATGTTAATAAAACTGTTATTTTTTATCATAATCAAAATTTTATTCCAAATATATCGAGCACACTTATTTGGCAGTAATGATTGCTAAGAAAAGTTTTGGTATTATAATTAGTCTCAAAGTTACGATAGATTTTCGAACACATGTCCAAAGTGCCCAAACCTCCCTGTGGTCGGGAGGTTTGGGCACCCCTGTAGGGAGGTTTGGGCACTGTATTTAATTTGTACGTTTACGCTTTACTATACTATTATGCTTAAGTATTATATAACATTGCTATAAAAAATTGTAATGTTATATTTGACATGACAGTTTTGACAGACCATGGTTTAGTTTAAACGATCTTACAAGATATTCTGAAATTTTTTCTTCTTATATAACATCTTTAGGGATTTCACGTCGCTTATTTTTCTTTTTAAATGAAAACGGCATTGTCCTGAAAAGAAATGATTAACCATTCAATCCAATAGTCATAACAAAAAAGCACAAAAGTATGACACCAAAATACACTAAAAACAGGAAGCATTGGGCATGCCCAAACCTCCCTCCTACCAGCGTGCCCAATGCTCCCCATAACCTCACTTTTCAAATAGATTTGAATAAGTTTATTTTTATCAAATGTTGAATCCTAATTGACAGGTAAATATAATCTTCATTGAACACAAAAGAAGAAGTTAACACAGATACTTACACTTTCTTGTCGATTTCTTTGTTATGTTTCTTCAAATCACAAACAAAATATTTACTTCTGTACGCAACAAACCGTTGAGCGCATGTAACTTGACAACCAAGTGAAATTACAGCTGACACTTTTGATAAGGAGTGTTGCCAATTATTGAACTATAGTGCTGTGGTAGAAACCAAAAAATATCTAGAATAGATTCTGAGAAATGAGGGGGTGCACAAAGCTCCCGACTGCCCAATGCTCCCCTACCTCCCCTATGTATTATAATATTGCATTTGAAGACATTTAAAGTCAATAAAACTAAATGTTACATCTCATGCACTTTTATAACTTTAAGTTTAAATGAAAAAGATCAATCCAGGCGTTTAGATAAATACGTGTTAAGAGTGGAAATGTTGCAAAAAATCAGAGGCAAGTTCCGCCCATTAGTATTCAGAATGACCAAATATATCATCCGTCGGCATCGCGCTACATTAACTTTGAGATAACAGATAAAGATAGACGAGTTAAGGCTCATTTAAACTACCTATTATTTATAACTTTTTATATTCTATTAAATAAATGCTACAAACGCTTTATATCTATATATTATGTTAAACAAAATCCAAAGCTAAGTTCAAGCTCGGCTATGCTTATTTATGTTATTTATATTATTTCTATAAAATAATAAATTTGAAAAAGTTTGGAAAATCCAAAAGTGCACGCCTCATAATCTCATCCTTTACGATAAAATTGATTATTTATAAAGGTGTATATAATATAAGTATGTAGATACACTTGTTCTCATGTGCCAATGCTCTTGTACTGTCTCAAGATCTTTCAAGGTGTCACACTGTTAAATTAGATGGTAATTTAAATTGAAAATTAACAGGCTCGATAGAGCCTGGCGCCAAGTACCGTTCAACACATGTGCGTAGCACGTGTGCGCCAGCTCTTCGAGTCTCTATACCGTAATCAGAACGGTATTTTGAGGTTGTAAAATTTATTTTTTTCCCAAAAATTTTTTTTCACTCAAATATCAATTTATGTCAAAATATACACTTAAATAAAGTATATCCATCGTTACTGACCAATTTTTATAATATTTTTATAATAAACTCTATTTTTAATTAATATTATTTATTAGCTCAAACTATAGTACCCCCGATTTTTAGATCTTGGCTTTTTTTCATGTAAAAAGCGGACGGGCACAGACTATAAAAAAAAATATGATCACATATAGTTATCTCAGAGGTAGATAGGATACTACAGTTTAAAAATTATCTACTCTACAAAAATATGAAGTTCAGGGCAAAATTTTGTATTGGCAAAACTGGACCGGAATAAAGCGTGGACTTGGCCATGCTGAAGATAAATATATTTATAATGGTTAGTAGTGTAATGTTGTGACAGCTAGTAAACACAAGCCGAGGTTATAACTTGCATAATGACAATTTAAAAAAAAAAATTCAATAAATAAATGTAATTTTTATTCTCTACTATATTTATAAGGCGTGTAAAACTAAATTATGAGACGTGCAAAAATTTGAAAAAAATTATGAGGCGTGCAAAATATATAAAAAAATAAAAAGTCGATTTACTATGGTTCAGCCTTAACCCGGAAAAATATTTGAATTCGCGCTTCGCTACAAGTAGTTAGTGTTGCCCAAATGCAAGAACAAGACGAGACTTAGCCAGTCTTGGTCTTGGTCTTGCGCCAATACACCTGGTCTTGGTCTTGGTCTTGGTCTTGCGCTCCCAGTCTTGGTCTTGGTCTTGGTCTTGCAGCAAGAGTCTTGCAAGTCTTGCAATTACCTATTAGTCTATTACTATTTATTAAAGTTTACTTTAAATCTTAGAAAAACGTATTAGAATTGGAACATTGTGAGCTTGAATTAACATAGCCATAGTAAAGATCAAGCAGATTAATAAATAACTGAAGATTTGATAAGAAATTCGAAAAATCAACTGACCTATATGTCGTTTTCCATGGAAGTAACTGTTTCTTAATAAATATTTATGATTTATAAGCTTACATTTGCTAAAACATGTAAAAAAAACAAATTAATTACAATTATAATATATACTTACTAGAATGAATTAATATGACATCTACTACCTAATACCTATCCTTACCATTTTATCCTAATCATAATACTACTTGCGTGATCAGTATAATGTATTCATTTTCATTCTAAGCACTCTAAAACTTATTTATTCTTTGGAACACCTGTAGGTACTCTTAAAAAAATTCGAAATTATTTTGCATGAGTATACCTACGCCCTATGGCGGCAATCAAATAGTGTCAAATGTTATGATTTCGGCGTGGCGGCAACGATTGTTTTAGATTTCAAAAGAAGCCGCCGGCGCGTGTATCATAACCATGTACTTCCGAAAAGCGGCAAATTTCTTTGAGAAGTAAGTACAAAACCTTTGATGCCGTATTATCAAAGTGCCGATGGTTAAAACATAACTATGCATGCACTCAGTTTGATTTTATTAGATATTTTTTTATTCGCTATGTTTATGGTATTAGTCGTAATGCGCATAGGTCCAGTTTTTCATATTCTTTGATACAGTTTTTTGCGTCTCATAGAACTCCTAAGCGTACCTACCTACACCGAACTGTTACACCTAACTACTCAGTGAAATAGCGCTAAGTCCTAGCTGCAAGACGCAAGAGTCTTGCAGGCTATGTCTTGTTCTTGCTCAAGTCTTGCACGGTCAGTCTTGGTCTTGGTCTTGCTAAAAATACGCGGTCTTGTTCTTGGTCTTGGTCTTGCAAAAACGCAAGAAGTCTTGTTCTTGCGTGCAAGACTGCAAGACCAAGACTGAATTTGGGCAACACTACAAGTAGTGTCACCTGCTGGACGCAATCCAAAGCATCTCACAGTTGACTTGGTTCACCCCTATTGTATTTTATGTATTTTTTTTTATGTATATGGTGTAAATAAAGAATATATATATAGATATACTAAAATTATGGAGAACAGTCGATATTTTTTTTTGTTTATTTAATAACAATTAAACCACATCGAATCAGACCCTGAAAAATGAAAGGGTTCTATTCCTGAGCATACTCAAGCGTAAGAGAAAAAAAAAGACTCGATTAGTAAAGTATTTCGGTCGCTATCGTGTTAACAAGAAAATCCTCCGCACATACAGACACACGGACGTCCAAGACAGAACTTTTTTAAACTGTTTTTTAACTAGTTTAAATAACAAAAATGACATCAAAAATATCATGAATGTTAAAAATAGTGTTTTTTCTTAATATGTGTGTGTATGTATTATCTTACAAGTGCAATGTATGATACATAAAGACATTTTAAGTTTGAAAAATCAGATGTTTTGCGCGAAGTGACAGTAGTACCCACCTCAACGCTTCGCTTATGAGGCGTGCAATATTTATTTTATAAGTATTTATAGACTCAGTATACTTCTGAATAGGCTGTTTGCATAGTATTATATCATCTGTAGGTAGCTGTGTACAATTAAATACAAAAGTTTTTATATTAATTCTATTTTATAAATAAGTTTGATTATTATGCACATATTCAATAAACATCGTAATTACGTAATCGTTTTACAATTAATGTAAGTAATTGCAATTATCATCATCATTACATCACATCCTTGGCAGTTGTGTCTAAGAACATTTACATAAAAAAATCCAATTTAGTCATTAAAAAGCCTCTTTCGAGTCCTTTCCTATCCATTAGCTTTCATTTTTATGGCATCAACATGTATTATTAAGGAATAATTGGCATATAAATACATTTAATTCCAATAGAATTATGTGCACTAGTTTCTCGGTTAATCGCTTAATTCATTTGACACATGGTATTAAATTAATGCATAACATACACCAGTGGTCGATGCTTGACAATCGAAGGTCGAAATGCGAGCAATAAAATTTAATAGCACCTTCTAACCTAGATCTCACCCGCAAGCTGCATACATTACAAACGAATATGTCCCGAGGTGCTGTGTAAGAAGATCTGATACCATTTGTATGACTTAAAATATTTTATTCACTCTTATTTTTTCTCTTAGTTGTTCTCTAGTGCCGGTTGAAAGCAGACGTGTTAGCAAATTTGC
>CAJQZM010013698.1:0-10637 GCA_907164665.1 Colias nastes
TTTTTTTTCTTTCTCACAAGTTTAATTTTTACTCTCTCTTTATTATCATCTATATCTGAATCTATATCGTCTGTATCCATTCGCTGAGAAATATTCAATTTATTATCTGTGGTATTCTTACAGCCTTTGATATTTTTGGTATCTGTTTTCATTTGCTCAGGCAAATCAATTTCAATATGTGCGATATTTTTACAATCTGTGGATTTTTTATTATCTGCAATATTTTTATTATCTGTTTTCATTTGCTCAAAAAAATCCGATTCATCATCTGTGATACTTTCATTATCTGTGAAATTTTCATAATCTGTGAAGGTTTCGACTTTGTTAACTGGTATAATATTATCTATGTCTAAATCTTGAGTGTCTGTGGTAACTTCACGTTTAGGGACTATAATTTTTATGTCCTCTACGTTATTTGTGGTTCCCCATCTATCATGACTATATCCCAAGTGGGATAATTTAAGATATGATCTGTCCAATATGTCCACTGCTTCATAAGTTATCTGAAATAAGAAATAAACTGTATAAATATACATACACATCAATATTCTAAGAAATTTTAATCTATGCTAATATAAGAAAGCTGAAGAGTTTGTTTGTTTTTTTGAACGTGCTAATCTCAAGAACTACTGGTCCGATTTGAAAAATTATTAACTACTAGCTTTCCACCCGCGGCTTCGCCCGCGTTTTCAAAGAAAAACCCGCATAGTTCCCGTTCCCTTGAGATTTCCGGGATAGAACCTATCCTATGTGTTAATCCTACTTACCCTCTATATTGTAGTATTTGCGTGAAAGAGTAACAAACACACACACATCCTCACAAACTCTCGCATTTATAATATTAGTTTAGTAGGAAGGATTAGTGTTGGATAGCCCATTTATCGAGGAAAGCTATAGGCTATATATCATCACGCTCAGACCGACAGGAGCGGAGCCACACGGGTGAAACCGAGGAGCGCAGCTAGTAGTGACATAAAATTTGAGTCCACTTTTTGCCATAGTATTACAAGTAATAATAATTATTATAGATTGAAAAAACTAAAAACAATGCAAACAAAGTCATGAAATTATTGTTTTGTCAATCCTTGATTAATGTACAAAGTTTGAATTAAATCTGTCTGTTTAACATGGGTCAAATTGAGCCTAAAAGATTTAGTTACATACAAACATACAGGTGAAGCTAAAGAAATCATGTAAAAAATATGTAGATAGGTTTTTAGCGCTGGGGGAGGGCACATGGAAATGTGGCCAATAAGCTACATCCTACTTCAATTGTCTCTTTCTCACTCACACTAATCATGCCATCCTACTTTCTCTTATGCATGTGCCATTGAAGATAGAATGTTGTGTTGGTATTTGGTAACATACCTACAGCTTTTTACTTATAAAATTATTATTGTTAGAAATAAATATATTCAGTAGAATAATTAACTGTATCCCTTTTCAAATCATGGGAGTCAGTAAGCATATTATTGTAACTGTTCTTATTGCAATAATCAATTTAGGAAAAATTTGAAATAAATTAGTTTAGAAAAACTAAAAAAAAAACTTTCATTTTCTTTCAAACAATGAAATTATTGTATTGCCACAGATCCTGGATGAATCTCAAAAGTTTGAATTAAATGGGTCCGTCAAAATAAAACTAAAAGAACTTGGTTACATACAAGCATATAAACATACAGATATAGCTAACAATATAAGCATGTAAATAATATTATTAATATTTATATATTCTTTATTAGTTTGTATTTAAACTTACACTGCCTCTACATAGAATATCCTCGAGAACCTTTTTCCCTTTGAAGCATTTCTCCTTGAATTTGTGAAATTTTTGTAGTAATGATGCACATTCATAACAGAAGCACCTTGGTAATGCATCCTCTTTTTTTAACTAGAATGTTAATTATAATTAAATTAACTGTGCTATGTGGTTACACCCATTGATGAACCAGTGGGCAAATTTAAGTATTTCTATAGCTTATGTGGTATGCTGGTGTGTAAGATACACCAATGCTAAGTAATATCAAAGTCCGTTAAGTGACTTTCTCGTGAAATAGTTAATATATTCATGTTTATAATATTATTAAGATAAGACAAATTATATTTTAAGTTTGTTTTCTTGCGGTCTTGTAACAATGTAAATTTCTAAAAGTATGTTTATACTTTTATAATATGTTGGTGGCTTTGTATTGATCATGTACATTATGTTTTTAATAGCATTTATTCTCGAAAGATATCATTAATTTTTCTTCATTTATAAAATTTTATGTTACGAAACTGTTGAATAATCTATTTTTTTAAAAGTAATACAACAATACTTACTTTTAAATGCATAACTTCTTCGTAATGTGATTTTAACAGGTATTGATCATAGTTGTACATTTTCATATCAGTTCTAAGGCATATCCGGCAAATATTAAGACTAGCCATTCTTAGAAATCAGAATGTATTTTATTATAATTGATATATCATGAATGTTTCGCTTTTTCTATTTGAATTATTACTTTATGCCGAAAATTTAAGTAATTATAGCTTTGAGCGAAGAAATAGTTGTTCACGCAATGTCACATTTTGACATGAACAATCCATAGATAATATGTATTCCATTTCACGGTAGTTTATAATGTCATTATATTAAAAAAATACAAACTAAGTTCGTTTATTTGAAATTGAATTAAAAAAAAACCATATTATTATGTTTAAAATTGTTTACTACTAAGAGTATATATACTATCTATAGAGTGCGAACAACCAAGTGGGAACAGTAGGCACAGGTGGGAACAACACGACGTTCCCGCCGCGAGCGCTCGTAGTCGTGGTTGAGTGCTGTCGAAGTGCGTTGCTCTGGAATTTTTTTCATATTTACGAATAAACATGGTGAAATGTGCAGTTCTATCTTGCAAAAACGATACTAGAAAATACACAAAATTGAAATCCAGTATCACATTTCATCAGTAAGTCGATTGTTATACTTATTTTTATGAAAATAAATCTAGCATCGCGGGGGTGAAGGGGAGGTGGGAGGCGGACACGCGCAGGCTCGCTCGCGCGCCTCACTGCCGCCACGTGATCGTAGTGATGTGACGACCAACGCTGTTCTCGATTTAAAGTTTACTAGAAGAACAGCTATAATTTAACAAATTATTTATTTAACTTTAAAATTAAAACTCTTTTAAAAATGTATTATACAGGGTTAGTTTTCAATGACGAGCCAAAATTTAAAATTAAGATCTAGATATTAAACCAAAGGTACATTTGAAATATTATTGTCGAATAAAAAAAAATAAAATAATAGCATTCATTTGAAAATGTCTTAAAAATTTCCTAAATCGTAAACACGCGATATTCAATGCACTTGTGTGCGTGCGCGCATCGCCAAATTTATGTGTGTGCTAACTTCTACCTATCTAGGTTGTTGAACTGAATTGTGCTTTTGTAATGTCCACACGTTCGCTTTTTAGTGGCGGACAGGAATGAAATCTAATTAAAAAAAAAACGTTTTTTTTTTCATTAGATCGAAAATGTTATCGATTCTGAACCATTTCTGAAAATTTGGCCTGTCATTGAAAAATAACCCTGTAAATAAATTTGTGGTGTGTTTTGTATGATACACTTTCTAATATTATGCATGCGAATGTATTAAAGTGTAAAATATGTAAAGTATGTAATGTTACGATATATTTTCTGAGCAGCTAAATTGATTTTGAAGATTTTGATAGTAGAATGGATAAAATTAAATAAAAAATTATTAATATTAACTATTTATTATCCCTTATTAAAACGCTGGGAGCTATACTTCCCACGTCTCAGATTGAAGTAAATCGTGTTTTATTTTTATATGCTTAAACCTAATGCAGTGTAATATTTATCTACGCAATCTTAACATTCCAGAGAACTTTTTTTCATGGAAACACTTTTCAGAGAATTATTACATGTCATGGTAAACACACGTCAAAGTCAGGGGACGTGATTTTGCCGCCGAAAACGACCGTTATTTTTTAGTTTTTTGTGTAGTGCTGAAAAAAAATTAGATAAGTAGATTTGAGTTTTAGCTATGTAAACTAGACTATATAACGGTTGCGTGAAACGTAAAAATATGCCCAGAATCTTTCGTTTATACCTTGGTAGAGTCGATTGAAATTAAGTCTATAAGTGGGAAGATATCATCCCAGTGTTCTTCACTGCACACGACATTCGGAAATTCTATATATAAAATCCGTGTGTCTAAAAAATCTTTTTTAGTTGGTTTAAGCAACTTATTTATTATTATTCATTATTTCCTGATCAGATAATTAGACATCTTAACTCAATACATTAGTATTTACCTATTGCTTTTATTTTGTTTTAGAAAAATGCCTTGTTTATGTTGAAGTCATTCATTTTGCAATTCCCGAATTCTTCCCTTAGTAAAAGAAACTTGCATTGATGAGCACTTTCACCTGCTTTAATAAAAAATATGATCTATAAATTTTTTTACGATAAAATTTAATTCACAAGTGGAGTCAGGGCAACTAGCTAGTGTTTGAAAATATTGGTGTCATACTGGACACTGGGAGCTATAGTTCCCACCTTTCCAACCTTTTTACAATAGAGAACAGATGACGGGATATATACTTCCCACCAAAAAAAGGTTACTTCCCCCCCACTAACCCCTCTTTTGTGTGTATTTTTGAAATCTACGACCCAAAATTACCTAGGAACGTATCTTACTTTTTTGTTAACTCCTCCACAGGCTCGCGTTTGAATAAGGGTTATATTATCATTTTCAATTAGTAATAATTTCTTATTTTTATTTAACATTATTATTATTGTTTGATTTATTATTAAAGAAATAGCACTAAATCCGATCTTTTATTTTATTAACTTTATTATTTAAAAAGTACTCACGTTTTTCTGATATTCCAATTAAACATATTTTTTTAAAGTACTTATAATTAATAGAGTCTGGCCAGCCCAGTGTTTTTTGTAGCGGCCACACTATGGAATGTCATCATGGCGTTTCTGCGTAGTTAGTTGTCAGTTTTGTTGAAAACGGTTCAAATCAATGAATAAGGAATCACATGGAAGCGACATACCTACAAAAAAAGTGTGGCCGGCGCCATATTGCTTGTAACACAAGATGGCGGTGTTTAGTGCCGAGAATATATCGATAAACATTACTATGTTTATCGATAAAAATAATATTAATATATATTTTTTTATTTAATTAAACTTTATTGTACAAAATATAGAAGTAAAATTACAAATGGCGGAAAAAAATGACAATGCCAATTAATAAAATTAAGTATGACGATGGCTGCTCGTGACGGTAACACCTATACAGGGTTACTAATTGTAAAACACTTACTTGCTCTATGTAAAACACCAGCAACCTCGCAGTACAAGATAACATCATAAGTAGGTAACAACATTTGTTCTACGACTATTGGCATAACGCAATAAATTATTTTTAGGTGATTTTTAAGCTTTTATTGTACTCTCCTAACATTTGTAAGTCTATTTTCTATTCATTATCGAAAGGACGACGCGACGCCCCCTTCCCCCTCTCGTTCGCAGGGATGAGCGTAGACTTTATAATAATCAAACGGAAAATTAAATGAATATTTATTTTTGTATGAAAATAAAATCTAACAAATTATCAAAAGTCGTAGAACAAATGTTGTTACATAATGTTGTTAGCTATCTTGTCCTGCGAGGTTCCTGGTGTTTTACAAGTAACCCTGTATAATTTGATAAATCTAGTTCAATTTTGACTTCCATCTAAGGATTACGGTAGACTTACGATTTGGCATTTAAGTTATCTGCTAAATTTATCAACTGGTTTATTGGATATTTTGTTTTGTTTGACCGGCGTTTTCGAAATCAGACATTATTTGAATGTAGTATTTAACGGAACTAACAGAAGCATACCAGTAAAGAGCAAATGTGGTATTACGGGAATGCGGTATAAAATCTGTTGTATGCATTTTGCTACTATGGTACAGCCACGAGGGATGGCGCATGCTCCGGAAAAACAGAATAATTTAGTATTCGATTTGTTTTATTACATTACTAGCTGTCCTGGCGAACTTTGTACAGTTTTTGTTACCGTGTTTGTTACCTTTTAGCTGAACTAATTTCGGTTTTGAGGAATGTAATACAATGATACAAAATAAATATTAATATAGGTATATAATAGTATTTTATTACGATGAACAACACAATATACAGTAATAGAAAGAAAAAACAATAATTACTTAGTAACAGAGAAAATTAAAGAACTAAACTATTTTGTGCAGCCTGATTGCACTCGGATTCACTCTTTTCATTCTTTAACTGTTATCTCCCTCGAATTCGTTTCCTTTTACTATATTATAGTTGTGATAGTTCTACCACTATTATCGAACGATCGACGCTCATACTGTGGGTATCTTTGCCGTCAATTTATGTGGATACCTTTTGGAACACGTCTTGCTGTCGACCATAATAGGGATTAGAGGCTCAACTGGTACCTGGAAATGAAATGTCACAATTTACATTAACTAGCATTGTTCACTTTACATTTATTTTTCATAATTTGCATGTACATAAAGCAAAATCATTAAAATGGTATTAGCCATGCAAATAATAATTGAAGACCTAGTGAATATCATTAAAAGACAACTTCATGTCACTAAAACACAAATGTCATCAAAACTTAACTTGTAAAAAAACAACTTTCAAAATTGAGTTCTACTGTATTTAACAGGTTGGTACTTGTTTTGTTTTTGTACAAGCTACATAATATGTCATTGATGGCATCTCACTTCTTTTCGTAGATAGTCTTATTTTTTCTGTTAAAAATTACATTTTCACTAAGTGATATTACAAATTCCCTTATTTTATTTTACAAAGGGTTGGCTTATAAAGCAATACTTAAAATAATTACCATATTTGAAACATTCTGTATGTCTGCCGGAGTTGGATCCAATTTATTCGCCGTTGATGAAGCAGGTTCACCTTGACTGACACAAGGCTGAAATTTATTTTTAGATTAAAAAAACAGTACTTTGAACCAGGCATGATGAATGTTACATTAGGAATGGAAAAAAGAATGTTACATAGGTATTTGCTAGAAGTAGGGATGCCATATTGATTATTTTTGGACCCGTATAATAACTTAAAACACCCCATGTATTTAAAGTAAAATGCACTTTCCCTCAGTCAATAATATTTCAACAACCAAATATCACCCAAGTTTGTACTAAAAAAAAATATAAAACCATCTCAGTTTGTTCACAGGCCCCCTTCAAAATAGGAGAAACGTTAGATTATAAATGACAGACCTAAATCTAAATAAAAAGATCAAAAGTAAATTGGAAGACATCACAATATGTCGACAGATAAAAACCTCACCCTGTGTGAATGCAGCGGCAGACATACTGGTATAGCATCATCGTGCAGACGAATCACATGCATTGTTCTATTGAAAGCACTTTCGGGGAAATGTAGGGAACATAATATGATATATCCTTTACATTTGGCTTGATATTTTGAAAGAAAGAAAGAAAGAAGAAAGAAAATACATTTAATCACAAATACTTAATTACAATTTTTCACTTATAACTAATACACTTTTGAGAACAATACACATTAATAAATTTTAAACCTTAAAATACAATAAATATATTCAAATATTAGTCGGTATTCGTGATTAGGTGGACTACTCAGCATTTGCCTCTCCGTGTTAGAGGAGAGGCGCCGGTTTTCAGTAGTCCCCTCGACTTGCTACGCTTGGAGCACCAGAACGGTCTTTTGTGTTGTAAAATAAAAAGCTAATAAAATAAATATTTCAAATTTTAAAATAGGAGAATATAAACATATTGAAGTGGTTAAATAAAATTGTCAATACATAATATAAACTTACTTGTACATACTTGATATTTAAATATAAAGGGTTAAGGAATAAGATGTAATGAAGTAATTTATACGTATAGATAAGTATAAGAATGAATATATACATAATAAAATAAAATAGATAAGGCTATACATTCAACGCTATTAGGGCTGGTTAAGAAATTCAGCAAGAATAACTTTTTTGTACTGATGTTTAAAACTGTGCAGTGTTTTGCAATTTCTTATTGGCGGAGGTAAGTTATTCCAGCACCTAGTAGCGCTGTACGTAAAGCTTCCCCTGAAAGCCGCTGTATAGTTTCTGGGGGTTGAAAGTTTTCAGTTCCAATTGCTTCTAACCATTTTCTTTTTCTATATTCACTTCTTGGTAACCTTAAAAAAATGAATATTTAGGTTAATACCTATAATTTTAGTCCTAACCTGACTTATTTACAAATACATTTTTAAAGTACTGTAAAAGCGACCAATCTTACTTAAGTTAAAATTCATATTAGGTAAATTTAAGGAATTAAGTGTTTTATTTTTTCTTCCGCCTTCCTTCTGATGCTCTTGGCAAAATTTATTTGTTAATTTGGAAGTGTATTCACCAAAGCAACTATTCTTGAGATTAATGCCACAGCCTTGGGAGACGCACGTCTTCATCCAAGATAATGCTGATGTCGATATTATAAGCCATCACTAGCACCCAAATTCATTATTTTACTTGTACGAAAATATACAAAATAAAGCTATATTTGGTAACAATTTTGCACTAAACACAGTCTGTGACTACTCCTCAATTCAATATACATGAAAATAACTAAATCAGCAAAGTAATAACTAATATTTCAGTCAAAACAAATACATACCGGTGCAATGACAAACTTTTCTGGTTTTCATTCTTTCTGGAGCCACATCCCACAATACTACGCTTTGGAATTATGCCACTGTTTGTCCTCGACCACTCTATATGTTTTAGACACAAATGTTTGTCACAATCACAAAAATATTCAATATTTTTCAATATTTACTACGGAGCAATGACAGCGCATGTACATCATAATAACGAGCAGTGTTGCCACATGCCAAATCGATAAATCTGGATATAGTAGTCTAAAAATCTGTATAAAATCTGTATGAAATCAAACCGTAAGCTGTTTAAAATCTGAATGGTATGTTTGTTAAAGAAAACATTGGATTGTACTTAAAACTTTATTGATTAAAAAAATACATACTTTTATTCATTTTATTAATCAATTTCTTGTGAACATTGAGCTTAAAACATGGCTCGTTATTCAATAATTGTTTTGTCAAAATTAGCCCCTCCATCGTTTCGGTGCCTAAATGGTTCCTGGTTTTTGTTTTAATTAAATTAATAGATGAAAAAATCCTTTCAAGTAATCAGAAAACGTAGTCGACTCGTAATCATCGTAATGAACGAATGATTGATTTGCAAACATTAAAAAGAAACAAATACATTCATTCGTTAACAAAATACATGTTTCGGGAAATCCCCAGAAGAATATACAATTATTGTTTGTTTGTTCCGAGGGAAATCCCCGATGTACGCCATGAATGTTGCCGGATTTAAACAACTGTATAAAAATAATATACTTAGATAATGGATTATTTTATCATAGTAGTGTCCTTATCCAAAAAAGGTTTTAACAAATGTATAAAATTTACTTTGCTTATCAATTATTTTATCATAGTTAGTGTCCTTTACCTAAAATCTGTATAAAAGTAAAGCCAAATCTGTAATCTGTATAGTGGTCTTAAAATCTGTATAGATACAGATAAATCTGTATATATGGCAACACTGATAACGAGAACATAAAATGGCGACCGGCCACAGTAGGTATTTGAGCAAACTACAAATATCAAGACAAATATCAAACGGTATAGAATTAGCACTGACTGACGTATAGTCATATTTTTTCACTTATCAGAATATTCATTGGTTAGAAAGAGACAGTATTAGTTTTATTATTTCGGTATCGAAATGCATGATATTTGTATAATCAGTTGTTTGTATAGAACAATATGCCCTGTCCATAGGATTCCTTAGTCATTGGTTCAAATCCTTTACTTTAATTAGGTATGTTTAAATCCTGCTGTGTTGTGTACATAATGTACCTATATACTATGATCACCTTTATGAATATCAAAAGTATCAAAATGTTTTTTTCCTACTAAAGCCGATGTTACCAGGTCCATATTTTTTAAATTTGCCGCGCTTTACTGGGTTCAGCTTTGGCTGGCCAGTCTCTACAAGAAAATTTCTTAGTATATATTTAATATTCAAATGGAATAAACAAACTTTATTCAGTTGGTAAACAAATTTAAAATTACATATTTATTTACATAACTTATCGATAGTTCAACACGCAATTGATACCTACCCATCCCTATTAGTCACACACACATCTATATAGTATCTATAGCAGATAGCTCATCTGCCTACGATGCGCACTAAGCAATTTGTGCAATACACGCGCTCTATACTATTGTAATATATTATACTCTAAGGTTTACTATTAAAGTACGTTAATAGTTAATAAAAAAAAATGATGAGTTGAAATTCGAACCTGATAACTCTTTTAATTTTACTATAGAAACAGGGCCGGACCGTGAACTCTTGGGGCCCTGGGCTGAAACTACCCAGGGGCCTTTTTTTTGGAAATGTTCATATTAGTTTCATACTTACTGAGACTGTGTTCGTGTTCGTGTTCGTGTTCATGTTCGTGTTCGTGTTCGTGTTCGTGTTCGTGTTCGTGTTCGTGTTC